>JAKKIK010001173.1:0-18544 GCA_024500135.1 Heterodera carotae | reverse complement strand
TTTTTGATTTTTCTATCGTTTTCAGCGCCTGACAAACCCCATAAAAGTGGTTTTATGTGTTTTTGGCTTTGGGGCATATGATCAATATTTACCGATTTATTTGTATTTAGCCTCCTAAATTGCTATTCTGGGATTTTTTATATTTTTGCTCCTCGAAAATGGCCAAAAAGACAAAGTATTGTTCGTTTTTTTTCGAACTACATATTAGTCAACTTTAGGTATTTAATTGTACGATTAGCGAGCGTTATTTCTGGCACTACGCACGTTTGGGTCAGAGAGAGAGCAGCGCCTGAGGCAGCAGCTATTCTCTACGATCCATCAAGTGAGTATCAAATCAAGAGTGTAGTCAGAGGGGAAATGAAAAAAGAAGGAAAATAATCTCGACGCTGAAAAGCTTTATTTCCATGAGAGTCATAAAACGATATAATTGTTCCGCCTGATCCAATGCCTTTGTTTAATTTAAATGGGACTACGGATCTTGACTCCACAAAATAATGTTTGCCACCCCCCTTTTTTAGAAAACATAAATTTGATTTCATTTTTATTCAGTTGGTAAAAAAGTGCTATTCAAAGAGTTGGATCACATCAAAGGAAAGGATCTTCTCCCAGATAGAGTGAAGAAAATGTATAACCTCTGTTGATAATCGGCAAATTACAAATGATAAATTTATGATTGCTGTCTAATTCATGTTTATCAAATATTTTTGTTTAGTCGGTTGTTCTGCAATGGTATTTCTGTAATTTGTGCTCCTCATCCGTTTATTTTTTTTTGTTTGATTTTTAAGGTGGCTTTTCCCTGCGAATCGATGGCTGATTACCATCTAATTCTCCCTGCATTGATTACTTTTGTCCTTTTGCTGATTTCTACCGTTTTCTTTTTCTTCTATCGCAGATACCGTCAGAAGGCGGATGTTGTTTTGTTTGTCGGATTGACGGGCTCGGGAAAGACGACACTCTTCACCAAATTGATCAGTCCGAGTAAGTCAGTTATATTGGTTTATCGCTTTAGGATGGGTTTTTGCACTTACGTTGGGTCTGAAGGGAACGACAAACCGAACCTGAATTTTCTGTTTACGGGCTTGATACGGTTAGTACCACACAGGTAACTGCTGGGAGTCGTTCATTTCGTTGAAAGAGAATCGGTTCAACAGTTACACATCGAGCGATGGCAAAGCACTCACTCTGATCGATTATCCCGGGTCCGAGTCTTTCAAGAAAACACTGTGCCGTAAATGGTTATGCGAGGTTTTGTTTGTTTTTATGTTAACCGTTTATCTGTTGCTCTTTAGCAGAGGAATTTGCTGAAAGGTGTCATTTTCGTTTTGGACAGTGCAACATTTAACAGAAAGGTATAAGACAATTCATTTGTTATTTTACCTACGAGCCCTTTATTGTTTATGGGAGACGAAGGTTCGGTGTTTTCCCGGTTCCGGGACTTTTAATGATTGGGTTCTAATACAACGTCGGTAAATCAGTGCACAATTTTCTTTATCAAGGAGCTTCCTGAAAGCTTTAACAGCTAAGGAAATGCACATACTTTTTGGGATGAATACGCTATGTCACAATTAAATGGGCTCTTCTGTACTCTGGATGAGCGCCTGTACCGGGTCCAGGACCTGGAGATACAGGCCAAAACACAGGTCAGTACAGGTTTTTCGAAAAGAAATCCTGTACTCTGGATCCAGAAAAATCTGGATCTGGTACAGGTCCGTTCTACATTTTTGTTTTTGCTAACTTCGTCTTTTACATTGTAAAATTCCAAAGGACGTAGCCGAGCTGTTATATGATGTGCTTTTCGAGCTCAGTGTGTTCTCCGTCCCCGTGTTGGTTGTCTGTAATAAGCAGGACATTGGGCACGCCAAGTCGCATTCGGTGAGCAACGAGCGTTTTTTGACAATAATTTTAGGATGGATGCTTCAAATTGAGGAACTTTCACAGAATGCCAATTTTGCTCTTAGCCCAGCGAACCCTTCGCTTTTTTATTCAGCTCATCAAAAAGGCATTGGAGAATGAGTTCGGCTTGATCAATGTTTCGCGTCAAGCCGCTCTCAGTTCCATTAGCGGCGAATCGGAAAAGCGCATTCTGACGAAAAATGGGAGGGCATTTTTGTGGACAGAGCTCAGCAACCACAGCATTTCTTTTGTCGAGTGCTCTGCTCACAATCAGAAGGAGGCTGCTGAGAATTGTTCGTTGAGTTCAGTCCGCGAATGGATCGACGCAATTTGAAATCCAAAAAAAAAAGTAAAAAAATGAAATGTAAACGTTGTTTCGTTGGGAATTTTGCTGATAAAATGTATTTGATAACGCCGCCAGTGATTGGGACATTTGTTCAGCTGATTTTGTTAGGACAAGAGAATCTTTCCCATTGCTTCTTATCAGTGCAGGGTAATTCGATTGGCTTACTTTTACTTGTCTTTTCACCTACCCCTCCCATTTATCCCCCTCTATGCGCACATTAGGGGACAATGGATTTGGGCCATTGGGAAGGGGGGGGGAGGTGATCTTCCCCTTCCACTTTTGGTGGTAAATATACCTTCCCTTCACAGTTCAGTCAGGTTTTCTTTTCATCATTTGTTGTTCATAGCAAAGCTTTTCTCCTCCCCTGCTGCCGTTTTCTTTTCATTCGCTTTGCATCCGTCCCAAAAGGGCGTTTTGATATATGCAATTCTTCTGTCAGCTCTCTGTCCTCTTTCCCTTCTCAAAATCCACTTAAATCCCATCATCCGCCGGTATTATATGTACTCGCGCACCCATCCCCCATCCTCCGCCGCCTTCGGACTTCGCCGCATGCCCAGCGGTACGGTATCGGCCGGCACCCCTCCGCCATCGATCATTTCCGCTCTTTCGACCGATCACTTCGCTCCGCAGCGGCAGAAAAAACGGCACAGTGTTTCGGCGGTGGAGATGCCAAAGTTAAGCAATGGAACGCTGGACCCATGGGCGGGTGCATTCACAAAGGTCCGTGGGGAAAGGGAAAAGGAAGAGAGGTTCCAGCAGAAAAATGAGTGGGAGGGACTGCGCGGGTGGGAAGGGGCGGGTCCTTTTCCCTTCTCTTCCCTTCGGCTTGAACCAAACTTTTGCCTTCAGCCATCACTTTTTAAACAATTTAGGAGCTCATTCTCAAAGGCCTCTAATTCCAAATTTTGTTTTTCAAAAACAATAAGCAAAGTTTCTCAAGCAACGCTCGGCTTTGAAATATTGGGGAGGAATTCTTTCGCGGGTCCTTACCCTCCCTCCCCTCCCCCCCCCCCCACAAAAGCAGACACTTTGAGACGGAAGGAAACTAATCATTTCTCTGGAAAGGTTTTGGTTTTGTTTGCGCGTTGAGAGAATCACGCGGAAGACCAAATTGGGGAGGGGGAGGGAAGGCCAACTTATGGCATTCCTTTGAATGGATGAAAAGTGAGTGATTTGCGTCGACAAAATTGTTTTGTTGGAAGTGAGTGCTTGAGAATGAATGAATGCCCTTTTGGTTGTTTTTGGTTTTTGTTCCCCCTCCTCTTTCATTCCCAGCAGCCCATTTAAACCATTCATTTGTCGCGTCCGTCCTTCCGCATTCTTTCCACTTATGATGCCTTTCATGCTCAGTTTTCTCTACTTTAAGACGTTTATGCACGAGGCAAAGCACCGACTCGGCGACGACGACAACCGACCGCCACTGGCAAGGCCTTATCCGCTGGCATGGTCAGTTCAGATCAATTCGATCGGTGCCAAAGATCGATTGAATCGCTTTCCAGTCGATTGGTTGCTGAATTTGTCGGCACTTTGATCTTCGTTTTCATCAGTATTATTTTTGTTCCGCCTGCAGAAATGGACGGCTTCGCTTCGGTGTTTTTGTCAAATGCCACCTCTTTCCAATTTAGGCATTCTCTCTGCCGTCCCGGCCAATCATTCGGACAATGCCCCGCTGCTTAATGTTGCTTTTGGCCATGGCTTTGCCATTTTCGTTGTCATTTCAACTTTGGGCCATGTCAGGTATTGTGGCCTTACAAATTTATTTGCTGTTTGAAAAAGTCGCCTTTCTATTTCATTAGTGGCGCCCATCTAAACCCTGCCGTTTCTTTGGGCATTACTCTTTCCGGCAAAATGAGTCCTTTCCTCATGCCTTTCTATTGGTGCGCTCAAATTTGTGGAGGGTTTTGTGCCGCGCTTCTCGTCACGGTGACTTTTGTCGGTTTCATTCTCTGAAATGTTTGCGACAATCCACAGATTGTGACCAGCCAAAGTCAACTTCGTTCCATTTCTGCCGGCGCCACAATTGTGCCTTCGAACACAAATTTATGGCAGGTGAACCGAACAAAAATTGGGGCGAGGACGGATAAACAATTAAAAGTTGTTTGAATGCGAACAATTTACCCTCCCCTTACTCATCAGGCACTTAGTGTTGAGGCGTTGCTCAGCGCAGTGTTGGTACTTTGTGTTCTCTCTTGTGCCGTGGATGGCCCCCAAAATGCATTGGCCCCTTTGGCAATCGGAATGACCATTTCGGTGTCTATTCTCAGCGGGTATTGTCTTCGATTCAAACTATCGCTTGTAAGCGACCAAGAGTTTAGCGCCTCAATCAGTGGCGCCTCGTTTAACCCGGCTCGTTCCTTTGGGCCATGTTTGGTCGCTTCGCTGTTCATTGGAGAGGTCAATGTCACTTCTATTCCAATCTCTCTAATCATCGATCAGAGTCGTCTTTTAGGGTGCCGGTTCCATTGGCACAAAACTGTCGGACCCCATTTGGTCCTCTCATTTTGTCTATTGGGCCGGCCCTTTTGTTGGTGCTGCACTCTCCGCGTTTCTCTACAGGTCACGCGTCTCTTATATTCATTTACAATTATTTTGTGCCCTTTCAGATTCTTTTTCGCCAGAGGCGCCAATTGCCTCCTCAACCGATAACGGCCAAAAGCGCCGACAAACACAAACAAACCAATCAAAAGAGCGCTATTTTTGATATTTTATTTAGAGAACCATAAACCAATATTTTTTTTTGCTTCTCAACTCCATAATCTTAGGCCATTATTCAAAGGGTTGGAAGTTGTGAAGGGTAAATTTGGTACTATGTACAACAGTAACGAATTAGCTGTACATTTGGAGTCCACATTTATGTCATCGGCTTCCTCCGAATTTTTAATACTTTTAATTTGCTTCTTTTTCTTTTTCGATTGCACTTTTATGCATTATGTAGTTAAAAAGGCAAACATAAAACAAATAGAATAAATAAATGAGGTGAAAAAAATGACGAAAAACTGGGTCGGGATGGTAAAGAAAAAGCGAAGACAGAGAAGAGAGAGAGAAGGGAAAGGACAATGATGATTGTTTATGGTTAGTTAGTGCGAGAGATTGTGCAAAGTGTTCAGTTCCATTATTGGCAACAATACGGAATTAACTAAAAGTCGGTGACAGCGAAATAAAAAAGACAAATTGTGCAGCAGTCAGGCGAAGTTGAACAAAACATTTCCTCTTCAAAGGATTTCAAAAACAGCAATGAATTTAGCTTTTATTGTATTCTTGACATTTTTGCCATCAATTAATAATGTCATTGTCCGACCCTCCTTTAACTCCATTCGACACTTAAGTCCGTTATTCAACTCCTCCAATTTGCTCCATTTTGGGCCATTCCTGCTGATTGTGAGCCGATCAGTCCCCGCTTTTCGTGTAGTTTTGTCAAATGAATTTCGGCCCATTTGGAGACGGTCCCTCGTTTTATTTGATGGGCGGTGTGAAGCACATCGGCGAGTGGTCGACTGAAGTCTAGAGAAGAAAATGTCCAGGAAAGGGGAAAAGAAGTAAGCATTTCGGGCGGGCTGAAGCCCCGTCCCTTGGTTACGCCCTGGCCGTACCCCACCCAAGACTGTTTCTTAATACAATCCCGCAAAAAAAAGATTGTGATACAAGTACATCCAGACCAATCCTGGGGGGGGGGGGGAATATTTGAAAATAGACACAACGAAATACTCACAATAATCTTGAAGAATTTTCACATTGATTTCACTGAATGGAGAACGCGCGGCTTTCTTAACGTTGAAAACGTGTTTGGGCGCCAATCTAAAGAAGGAAATTGTCAATCATTGAAAATAATAATTAAAAAATAAATAATATGTGACTCAATTTTCAATTGCAATTTCATTTTGTTTTAGGTTCCACCCGCCCCACTCCAATAGCAACGCCCACTGACCTTCTGGCAACACGCGATTCCAATGCCGAATTCAAATAAAATGCAACCCGTCCCTTCTGGCCAAGAGAAGTTGGCGCCCCACTACCCTTCAATGCCGACTGCGGTAGTCCGTTGCGACCGATGCCTAACCGATTCTGAAAAAAAGCCAATTAGATATCCAAATCAGGGACGTAACAAGAATTTGTATCGGGGGGGGGGGGGAGCGGTATTTTTGTCTTGGGGATATTGGCTGGGAAAATCTCAAAAAGCTTTCCTACTTGGGGGGAGCCTTTTTATTTATTCCCTCTAATAGAACCCCCAGGGGGAAAAAGACTGCTGCCCCCATTTACAGTAGCAGAAGAAACGGAAGAACGGACATCAGCTGAACCGTCGAGGTCGAAAATGTCTTAAAAATGGATTGGAAACAAATAAAACCGAAACAACTCACCGAATTCGTGGGCTCTCTTAAGTCCGCCCTTTTTCTTCCAAATCAGCCAGCAATCGCCGCACAAACTTAGAAAGAAATTAAACAAAAGTCGTAAACCAAAAACAGACCGAAGATGCAAATTTGTGGGCCCCCAATTGTACCAATGAGCGGACTCTTCAGTCTGAAAAACGCAATAAAACAATCCACACAAATGTCGATGTCCGACCTCGCAACTCTCACAAGGGCCCTTCGTCAGTTGGGCGTGGGCCGTCCCGACCAAATGGACGCTCGGTTTGTTGTAGGTGGGGATGTACACCTGCTTCAGCTTGTTTTCTGTCATGAGAAATATCAGTCAGTAAATCTAAGAGATCAGTGATCGCACTTCTCTATTTCCTTTTATTTTAGAGCAATTTTAGTGCCCGCCGCCCAGGGACGTATCCAGTATTTGGGTTTGAGGGGGGGAGGTACCGAATCGAAACGTCTATTTTTAGGATCAGATCCTTTACCCGACCCGTCCTTTTTTTACTAGCTATGAGAAAGCAGTGGTGCCGAATAGCATCGTCGGGAAAGAGTTTGAATATTTTAACAAAATAGTTAAGAAAATCGTTGAAATTTTTACTTTCCCTTAATGGAGAAAAAGGGGGGGGGGATCTTGGAAGGGGGGAGGGGGAGGGAGGGGTACGTACCCGGTTACTCCTCCCCCCCCCCCCCCCTGGATACGTGTGCCTGCCGCCGTCTGTCCGTTCACTTCCACCGCTTACCCTTTTCCGCGTGTTTGGTCTTCTTCAGTTCCGCGTATCGCGAAGATGTCTTCCACATGTAATAATACTCAACGATGTCACGCATTGACTTCCATGGAAGCTAAACTGAGGGATTTCGTCTGAGGGGACAGTGCCCAACTGACACAGTCCAGTCTGATGTCGTGGAAGTCCTTCCCGTACTTGTCGACCGCGTCCTCGAAAAGTGTCGACTCCGCTGCCGACCATTCTTCCAGTTGATCCCTGCACAGAATTGGACCCCCGAGACTCACCTTAACACAACGAATTGCAACGCCGGTGTTATACCAAACCGACCGTATTATGCGAAGTGACTTTGTCCGCCTCGAGCGGATAGTGCATTTTGTCCGGAGGTGGGACCAAAAATTTGGTAGCCTAGACAAAGGGACGGATTTTCATTTGTCCATTGGGTCATGGCAAAATGACTTGTCCCAATGAATAGTTGGCTTGGTGAAGGAGTGCCATTGCGTGTAGCAAAGTGATGTCACGCGAAGCAGCCGACGCCGTTTGGTGGAGGGTGGTCAATTTGGTGGAGGAGGAACTGTCTAACGCCCGTGAAAAGATTCCGACGGCACTGAAAAAGATGGTTAGCCAAATGAAAGAAGTTCGGATAACTGGCCGAGCAATGATCAGAAACTGGTCGATGTCCCGGTCACTGAGGCTGTGGTGCGGGTGATAAACGACAAATTCTTTGTCAGTGCATCGCACTGTCACACGCTCCTCCTGCCCTTCTTCCGCAGTTCTGTCAACCGCTGCTTCGGTCGTCTCGTCCTCCTCTGTCTTCACGGCGCTTTCCTCGGCTTCCCCCGTGCATTTGTCTTCCTCTTGGCATTCGGGGATTTTCGCTTGATGCCGTTCCCCGATATCAATGCGTCCTTTGTCCGCAAGAAGCGTTTGGTTGGTGGGGTCGTATACCAATGAGTAGAAAAAGGAGTCCTGTTGATGAATGGCTACCAAATAAATGAACTAAAGAATATCCACCTCCTGGTCCAAATACATGTCGCAGGTTTCCACCTCATTCAAAATCACAACCGAACATTTTCCACGAATTTGGGTGGCCGGCAGAGTTTCGACGATGCGCGAAAGAAATAATTCGTGCTGACGAAGTCTGTTCAGCTCCGTCGAATCAAGTCGTTCCGCACCAGCGGGGAGCCCAGCGAACCCAACACAATTCGTCCGACTGTCTTCCACCGACCCGTCCTTCTCACGCCGAGAGTCCTCCGCCCCCGACGACGACCGTCCGCCAGCGTTTGCCTCCATGGCGTCCGCCCCATTTTCGCTAGGACCTTCCTCCCCATTCACGTCGTTGGTGGACGAAGTCGGTTCGGACTTTCCGAGCAGCGTTTTCCGCAGTTTGGACACTGAATGAATAAACGTAGAATAAATACCCTATCAATGAATGAGAAGCACCAATTTTGCCCTGACGCCCGGCTTGGTCGGCGATTTTCAGCAAAGAGTTGGGCAAGTCACGTCGACGGAAGAAGCAAGTCACCTTAGTTTCCACTGCGCCATTCACTGTTTTGTTCAGCTCTTCGATCCTCCGAATTTGGAAGGGCGCGGCAGTAAATGTTTCAAAATAAACGTAATCTGAAAAAAAGCAAACCGAGGCAATTAAAAAATAAAAAGAGAAACGCACCACCAACTCTGTACATATTCTGTGCCATTTTCCATGAAAGGACTAAAAGTCACAACGAAAGAACCCAATCAGAGAAAATAAGTGGAAGAAATAGTATCTAAATAAAAATTGAACATATTTTTATGAAACGGAGCGATATATAGCCATTGCCATTGTGCGCGGAATTTGTTTTTGTTTGTCTGTTTTCGAGTCCAAAGCATCATACATATACATCTCAACTTTTTGCACTCAATTTAAACTCTTACTTTAATGCAATCTTTAAATTATTGTATGTACATATGCTGAGTTAGTTGGGAAGTGAATCCATTTTTCTGCCTGGAAATCAATAAAACGCTAAATGGATGGACGAATGAGAGGGGCAGGGGGGGGGAGGAACTGAGGACAGACAATTGGGCGGATAAGACGAAAGAGGACGGTGCAAAATTGGGAAGCACTGGCGGATGCCATGGGGGACGGACAAAATGCTTAATTCTCGTCACTCACAACAGAGTCATGGCTAAAACAAGGGCAAGGAAAGTTTGAATGAAACACGCACTCATTAAAAGTGAATCGACGATCTCCAAGCAAAAGCATTGATAAAAAAAATGCCAAGAAACAACGCGCGCAGGAATAAAAGCAAACAAGTAGAAGGTTAAATACCAAAAAATCAATAAACGATAAGTACACAGTACAACTCTCTATTCTTGGGTTTGTCAAAACAATTTTATCCATGTTAAAACTCAAAATGAATAAATCAGCGAGCCTTCCAAATCCATTTAGCACGTGCCCCTTTTTGGTTGATCTGTGGTGATACAAAAATGACTTATGAATTTGGGATGAAGTGGGCTTGTTACACACCTTGCTACGCTCTCTTCGTCTTGGATCAGTTGAGAGAAGTCCAGCTAAAGAACATTAAGAGAGGATCAAAATCAGAAAACCGGATTTAAATAACCAGAAGAATCATTGGCATTTTTGTCAACACTAACCCAATCGGAGTCTTTCCGAAGTTTCGGGAAAAAGTGCCGCCAATCCGAGTGCCACACCCTGTCGTACGGCGCGTGGGATCGCTGAGAGGCCTCCGGGGCCTTCCAAAATTCGCGCTTCAACGTCCACTTGACCAAGCTTACCGGCAATAATCGCCGGCGCCAATAGACATTCCCTGAAACAAAATGCAAAATCGGAACTGATTTCATTTTCGGATTTTGCCTTGCTATAAGTGAACGGAACTCGCAATAATGGAGCCCATTGACAGTGTAAAGGCCGGTGCCCCCATCTCTGACCAAAGTCTCCGCTTTCGTTGTTTTCACTTTGCAAATGCTCAAGCACTCCCTTCTGCCATCTTTGTTTTGTGTCACCTTTAAGAAAAGGAAAATAATCGAATATTACGGGGCTATTTCACTTCCGGAATGATCGCACGGAAAAGTCGGCTTTTTTCGGCGGCTCCAATCCCACGACGCATGGACATTATGAAGTTCGCCTCTTGTTCCGAGTTTGGCAGTTGTGTAATGTACTCAAGCGCAATTATAAAGTTGGCGTACTAAAGAGGGCGGGCGGTAAAAGCAAAGAACAAAAAAAGGACTTCGTCTTCGTTGATCATCTCCTGCAGCCGTTCCTGCAGTTGCTCCATGGTCAACCATTGGGTGCCCATCAGACTGAGTCGCCTTTTCTCGGGCGGAATTCCATCAAAATGCGACAATTCATCCGAATGCTTATTCTCCACATTGGCTATTTGCAGCTGACGTTTGTCGTATTCGGACACTAATTTTTGTGTTCGTCTGCTGATTTCCTAAATTGGAAAAGGAAAATATAAAAATGGGCGGCAATTGGCCAATTCATTCACTGAAAGGAGTGAGTAGAATTTGGGTTTGACAGTGAAGAACAGCGAGTGCTTTGGAGCACCAGAAGAGTCCACATCAATTTTGACAATTTTGGGGAAAATCTCTTCGGGAGGTTTCATCACGGGCAACGCTTTTGGGTCAAAGAGACCGCTGGGGAACAGATAGCGAATGGACTGCGATATTTGTTCCTGAGAATACATCAAAAGGGATTGATCATTCAAAATGTTGTTGTGGATGCACTCACCGCGCTAACCGTGTCCGGGTCGAATCCCATAATGTTGGCCAGGTGACGCTTTCCCGTAGCGTACTGAACCTTCTCCCTCTCCATCAACGCCACCTCGTCCTGCTTCGTCTTTAGGTAAAATTTCATCGAGTCCGATAGTTTGAATATTTTGTCAGCGCGCGTTTGACGGGTCGCCTCAGCGACAGCAGAAGAAAGGAAGCGAAGAGCAAAGTCGCAAGACTGTAAAAGAAGCGGACTGATATGGAAATAAACTGAGATGGCAAAATCATTATATTTTGACAAACCTTTGGCTGCTTCGAAAACGTCGACAATAACATTTTGTCGTATTCAGAAATGGGATTATTAATGATAAATCGCAATATATAAAACAATACAGAGGCAGTTGGGCCAATGAGCCAAATTCAAAAATGTACAAAAAAGAACGGTTCAAGTCGTTGAGAAATAATAATACGCTTTCTAATATTGCATCACCAGATCGCAAAAGCCGCTATCGGATTATAAATACTACAGTACCATATTCTAAAGGCTCACGGAAATCCTAAATCCTAAATAGCAATTCGACACCCGGAAACCCTGACATCACGAGACCAAAGTATGGCGATGGTCGAATCCCACCCAGAATAAGATTTCCCGGCGCTCAATTGGTACCTGTGTTTTACGACATTGGGATGTTTTTGTTCAATTCGACTCCAGTGTCTTTTATTACAAAAACAAAATCAAATTGAGATCAACCATCTGAATGGGGAATTTGCAGGAGCATCGAAGAAATATCAACTGGTATCTTATCATGATCGTTAACAAAATCGAGCACTGACTGGGCATTACTCCTAAATTCAATTTAGGGTAAAAAATGAAAAGTGTGTGAAATTCGCAAACCATCCAAAGAGTTTGGAGGAATATGCGAATGCTTTGAAGTCGCTGAAAAGCAATCCCATGAACATCGAAGTCGTATTTGTGTTCTCTGCATTTTGATGAATGGAAAATGAGGTGGCAAGTAGCTGTTGATCTTGGAAAAGGCAAATAAAATGACAGGAGAAAGGGGACGCAAATTCACTTTGACTTTCGTCGAACAATTCTTTCAAAGTGTGACGCGCGAGAACATTCCCATCCAAAATGTTCCTTAAAATTAAAGAACTGCATAAAAACAACTTGGAACAAAATGACAATGGAAAGATTCTGATGACGAAGAAAGTTAATGACGGGATTTGGTGCTGGAAATGATTAAGACAACATCATTCGAACTCATTTATTTATAAGGCTCTAAACCTAAATATTTAGTTGAAGACTTAATGGTTAGGTAATTTAATTCAGTTTTCGGAAATATCTGGAATAATATGATGACCTTGGCTATTAGGGCTGCAAAAAAGGTATATGCCTTTTTTCTGCGCACTAGTTTCGATATTAAGCATAAACACATTTTCCATTTGGTTTGAAGCTTCTGCGTTGCGTTTTAGATGCCTTTTTTACGATTTTATGCCTTATTTGACATTTGTTTTCACGATTTTTTGTGCCTTTTTAGCCGCCCTAGTTATTATCGAATAAACACACCACAGGGCGAATGAACCGGCACTTCCGACCGTCAGGCAAAGATTTTGTTCCAATTCAAGAATGGCGAGGGGTTCTTCAAGGCAAAGTTCGAACAAAAGTCGTCCCGATTGGGTGCTGAGCGCGTAAAAATGAGCGTCGAATGAGCAGAACACAGTCCATTGGCTGAAAAAGCAATTATTTGGTCCGATCACGCCGATCACCAATCTCTGACCTGTTGGCCGAGAGAAGAGCAACGGAGCGTTGGACAAAAAACTCCCATAACATCTCATTGGTTTTACCAACGACGGATCGGTAGGCCGAAATTCTGGAGATAGCCATAGCCGATTTAGAGGCCAAATGGGCAAAGCAGTCGTTGAACACCTCCAAACACATTGAGAAAGATTCCTGCAATTTTTTCACCATAGATAATTCCAAAAACCAAGGGCGTACCTAGAAATATTTCAGGAAGGAAGGGGATTGGTCAAAAATTAGCAAATTACCCTTCTTTTTGCTGGAAGAAATTTTTTCATTGAGTTTTTCATTTCTATGACTGATATTCTCCATTATATAATTCTTACAATTAGCCTCTTTTTTCAACACTCACTTTCGTTTGGTCAGCGATTTGAACAAATATTAACCGTTTCAGTTCGGGCATTTCGAATAATGTCGATTCGTTTCCATCAGTGTGTCCATCTTTTTTCAGCTCATACAAACGGCTGTCCAAATTAGGTATATTATTCGGCCGCTTGGCTTCACAATTTCTTCCGGCACTTTCCTTCCGTGGCGTTATTTTACCTTCCGATACATTAAAAGTCTTAAACAAATAAATTAACCGAAAGTGCACTCTTTTCGTATCGTTCGTTCGCTCACTTTCAGTAATTTTCTCGCCTTATCAACAAAATGGCGCAGCATTTCCGTCTTGAGCTTTGTTTTCGCTGTTTCACATTCAAACGCGATTTTAAAGAGTTCGTCTTGCGACAACGTCCGTTCCTTCGCCGCTGCGTTTATTTTATCGCAGATCGAAGTGTACCCAAAGTCAGCAGACATTCCTTGGCCGAACCTGCACGAATCTGCGGGCATCAAAAACAGCGGTTGAATGCCGTAAATACGTTCAATCAGCAAACTCTAAAGGTTAATTAGTCGAGCAAATCAATTTTGGATGGGAGAAATACCGTCTCATGCAACGAAAGCATTTGCCCAATTTCGCATTCAGAAAATCTTAAAAGTTTGACAGTTCCATCCCTTGAACAGGCGGCGAGCGAAAGTCCATTCCTAAAATCAATGAGTGCATATTTATGGAATGGACAAAAAGTGATCAACCAAGACAAATCGATGACGGATAATTTGAACAATTTGTCAATGACGAACAAAGGCCGACCGAAATTTGGGAGCAACCAAACTGAAAGAGAGCGATCGCGACTTCCAACAGCGAAGCACGACACAACCGAATGAGTGCCGACGGAATTGACGCGTTGAAAGCAGGCGCTGTTTGCTCTCTGAATGACCAAAGTTGGCAGGACTTCAGAAAATTATTTGAAAATTTTTTGAATAAAATTTCTTTAAAATTATCTCGGCGGACCATCTCACTTCAACTTGGCAACATCATTTAAGAACAAAACAACAAACACACCACACATGAAACAGCCTTCCGAAAGCCAACTAAGTCTCTTCTGTGTGACCAATCCTTCCGGGCAAATATTTTTGCAGTGGGTCCTCCATTGTTCATGGAGCATGGGGCGACGAGGAAGGACCCTTCGGGTGACCAATCCATGCGACAAAAAAGAGTTGAATTGGCAGACTTAAAGAAAAAGGCATCCATTGCTTCTATTAAACAATAAACATCCAAACTTCTTTGAACGGTCCACTGATGGTTCGTACACAATTCCAACTGTCAGTTTGCCAAATTTTCAGTGTGTTGTCTTCTGATTGGGTGGCCAAAAAACGGCCAATTGGGTCCCAGGCGAGGCCTTTAACTCCATGCGTATGCCCATCGTTTGTTTGTTTCAAGACAATTACTTTCTCCGGCAATTTCAATGCATTCCAAACGATGCTTAAAATTTATATTCAGTCAAAAAGCCATAAATCGGCTTAAAAAGCAGCCAACAAAAATCAGATCAATAATTGCAGTTTTATGGTTTATTGCAACTTTTAGTCAATGTTAAACAGGGCGCGCAAATTGAAGGGGGACTCAACTCAGAGGGGGACTCAACTCAGAGGGCTGACGACCTTTTTTCTCGGTGGTTTCAGTGGTTTTAAGGAAATTTGATGGGACCCCCCTCCTTCTGCAACGCCCTGATGTCCAACAGTTACACTGTGCTGTCCAATGAGCATGAAGCAATAAATTTTCCATCCGCGGACCAATCAATGTGAAGAACATCAATGGAATGGCCGTGCCTAAAGCAGAATATTTTGTTTGTTTATCAATTAAAGTTTGAAGTTAGTTATTTATTTTAAAATTATTTTAAATGGATGGCTAACAATTTGTGCGTACAGCGATAACTCTCAATGTTTCGTTGTTGACATTTTGGCACTTCTGCGTTTTTGCTGACCGAGTCGACGTTCGAATAAACGCCGACACATTCATAAATACAAATCATCGAGTCGTCCCCAGCGCAGACCAATCTGCTGGTGCTGGCAGAATGCTTTGACCATCGGACGCAGTTTATGGTGCCAAAAACATTATCATAATATATGCATTAACAAAGGCATTAATTGCCAGGGCCGTCAGAGGGCGGAAATTAATTGTTTTTTTTCGAAAAGTAAAACGCTTTATCGACGACCCTGCCATTCCATTCACAACTTGTGTGCGAGATTCGTGCCAGTGGCAATGGACTGCAATTGTGCTGTGGCACATTTGCCGAGTCGATGTGACAGCATAAAAACTCGAGATCCCAAACAATCAGAAGACCAGCTCCAGAGGGATCTTGTCCAGCAGTTGCCAATTTTCTTCCGTCCGGATGGAAGTCCAAAGAGAAAATTCCTCCACCTAAAATAAGCACTCTTTCAATTGAGGAACTCAATTTTGCGATTTAACTGCCCTAATTTTTAATGTCAGAAAAACAAAATAAAATATCGTTCAAATAATTTTTTTAGTTAAAATGCTGTAAAACTATGCACCTTCATGTGTTATCCATGGCGCATCAATAATTTGCATGACTATTGCCGTAAATTATAAAGAAATGTCGGCAAACTTATTTGTGCCACATTTTGAAAATTTTTTACATAAAAGAGCTTGAAAAACATGCTTCATGGGCTTTTCGGGGTCGCTGCTGACCACGAGGCGTTAGGTTTCAGGCCAAACTAATAGAAATAAAGGCAATCATGTGGTTTTGTGGTCCCGCCGAAAAAAAAGGTTAAAAATTCGGGGAGCGCTTTTTCTGGGGTTAAAAAATGCGCTGATCACGAATCTGAGCTCGGATTTTGAAAATCATTGATTTTGTCTATGATTTATTTTATTGATTTTTTTATCAAGTATTGATTTTTTTTAATTTTGTTTTTACCATATAATAGAGCGAACAAATAGTAATGAGTAATTTGTGAAGCCAAGAATGCTCATTTATGCGTTTTTAAGTGATCTGAGAAAAAAAATTTAAAAAAAAAATTTGAATTTTCGAGATTTTATTTAAATTCTGGTCCGGAGTTTAAACGTAGACGAAATGGACGTCGGACTCGAGATCAGCGGCCCCAGAAACCCATAGGAAATATTTTTACAACTTTTTAGGAGAAAAGTTCGAAAAAAATCAAGTACTTGACAAAAAATCATTGATAAAAATCAATGATTTTCAAAATCCGAGCTCAGATTCGTGATCAGCGCATTTTTTAACCCAAGAAAAAACGCCCCCCGAATTTTTAACCTTTTTTTTCGGCGGGACCACAAAACCACATGATTGCCGAAATAAATTCCTTTTTTTAAAGATTTATAAAAATTTTATGACTGCCAAAAGACAACCTTTACAATGCAAATTCATTTGAATGAAAAGAGAATTTGGTAAAAGAAACGAAACAATGTTTATGATGGGCAATCAATCAGAAGCATTCATCGACACCTGAGCTGAATATTTGGGAGTTCCGCTTGAAGAGAATGATCATTATTTATTTGCTAGGCTTTCTTCTGTTTATTAGAACGTAGCCACACTTTGAGTGATTGTCTTCGATAAGAATGGCGCAATTGAAGGTAAAAATGGAGGCGATGATCAAATATTCGCTGATGACGAACAGTTCATAAGCTGTTGTTATAAATGTCAGCATTAGGGAAGGGGAGGACGCCGGAGGGAGGGGAAGGGTCCCGCGATGACGCGACTTTATCGTGCCGGCATCTAATCCGTGCCACAGTATGCCGCCGCACAATCTGCGTCAGTGCCAGCACTTCAAGCAAGCAAATCCGTGCAAAACTTCTTCCTTTACACCTTTTACGTTTCAGAGAACTCGAGAAAGGCTCTTAGCATGGCGGCCACCTGACAGCCTTATTTTATGCCAGAGCTGGCACTGAACGTTGATTTGCCCGCTTCCGATCCGAAATATGGACAGAAAAAACCAAACGGCCATTTCATGGCTTCATTTCGGCATTTGGATCGGCCCGCCGGCTGTGACTTTGCTTATCCCTTATCCTCAAACAAAAGAGGGACTTACCAAAATCAATGCAGAAGAATTGATGGACAGAGAATGAGACGCTTAGAGAAGGGATGAGAAAGCACAGAGTGAGCAGAGAACGCAGTCGCAGAAGAGAGCGGCAGAAGAGCAGAGAATGGAGAACAAAATGGGCGAAACAGAAGGTCAGAAAAGCGCAGAAGCAGAACAAATGCAACAGCGCATTTTCGCGTTCGCCGAGAAAAGAAAGGGCGAGAAGAAAGAAATTGTCGGCCAACGAAGTGAAAAGGAAAAGAGCGCGGAGAGACACTGCGGGGATAAAAACAAAAAGATAAATTTGAACGGAATAAAAAAGGATAAATTCGAATTGGAAAACGCACATTTTAAGCCAAATAAATATATTATTTTTGGGGGGGGGGGGGACAGACCAAAGGGTGGACAGAGACGAAAGTAATGCAAAGTGATCAGAGGTCGGATGGGCAGGTGCAGGGCCACAGCAAAATTCCAAAGAATTCGCTCGACTGGCAGATTGAGCACCCGGGATACGGAAGGAAGTCGAACAATCTGAAAAAATATAAACCCAAATACAAATGTCGGGTTAAAGGGACAATACGAAATATGCCCGGCGGGTCATTCAAAAATCACTGACCCGACAAAACCATAAATAATCGAACAGCTCATCCTTGTGCAACCAATAGCCGATTGGCAGCACGCCAACAATGGCAGCCAAAGGCGGGAAAAGGGCAAATAGGCAAATGTGCCGAAATGAGAATCGTAAAAGAATGTGCGAGAAACAGAACAAAGTGGGAGAGGAGGGAGAGGGGGATGAAAGTTTATCACTCATCCCGGGGATTTAACGATCGGACATTCAAATGGAATTTGGTTTAACTGCGCAGCGGAAGGGTAAACTGCTGCTGAAGACGGACCAATTCACAGACGGTGATTTGAAAGGAGAGGAAAGTGATGAGAGAGTGATTGGTGATAGAAAAAAAGAGTGGGATACAGACAAACAAACAAAATGAAAATAGTAGAGGAAAAGCGGAAAGAACGACAAACAGTTGAGAGAGAAAAGGGGAAGGGGAGAGAATGTAATACATAATCTCACTCACAAAACATTAATTGAACCCGCAAACATTGAATTAGGTAAATGGTATATATTCTTCAAATTATAGTACAGATATGAGACAATTATCCGTTTGTTTTTATCCCCTAAAGTGTTGAAAGGAAACATTGGTCGGCTGCTGACCCTCAAAAGATACCTCTGTAAGAATAGAGAGAGAGAGAGAGGAGAGAGAGAGAGAGAGAGAGAGAGAGAGAGAACTGACTGATCAGTCCGTTCAATCAGTAGACTGGTGAATGATACCTCTGGAAGAGAGAGAGAGAGAGA
>JAKKIK010001172.1:0-18544 GCA_024500135.1 Heterodera carotae | reverse complement strand
GGTTATCGGTTTCGGTTCGGATAACCGAATTGCTCGGTTTCGGTTTCGGTTCGGTCGGTTCGGTTTCTAACAATTTCCAGAAACCGCCAACCCTAATCAGGAACAAACCCTAGCCCAATTACAAAATGTTTAAATATTAAAATGAATTTTCTCAATAATGTCTGGCGCGAATTTGAGGGATCCAGACCGGGATTTTTCTGGATAGATAGACCCGAGATTTAAGCCGGGACAGGATTTTGGGATCCTGGCCCATGATCCAGCCTGGCCATCTATCGGAATTTTTTTGATTTTTCGGGCACCATTACCAACTTTTTAATTTGCAGAGGATGCCTTTGTTTATGCTTGCAATCGCTGGTGGGCCGAAATTGACAACTTTGGCATCAGCAGCGATCTGAAGCTGACCAGTGCCAACTTTTCACCTCTCGGACATTGGACTCAGGCAAGCCCGTATCCAGAGAAAAATTTTCGGGGGGTGGGATGGAAATTTTTCCATTTCGGGGGTAAGGGGAATTGGGCTATTTTTCCAATTTTCCTTCCTTTTGCTCAAAATATGACCTAAATTTAGCTAAAAGACAATGTTGCCAAAGGTGCAATTCATTTGTCAGCAAGATTTTGAGTCGAAAATTTGTTGACAGCCGGGTCTTGAGATAAATATGTGTTTGGGCGTTGCCATAGCCGACTGGTTCTATGGGGCCACTGATTTTTGCCTTCTAGCGTTTATCGTATTCAACCGACGAAATTAATCAGTACAAAAATTGCCGACCATAATGGCAATCTGTTAACCTTCAGATGGCTTGGCAAAACACCGGCGGCGTTGGATGTGCCATGGCCCAAAACTGTCCAAACACCAACTGGAAGACCTATGTGGTCTGCTGGTATTATGAGCCGTAAGTGTCTTGTCTTTTCTTTTTGTTTGCAATTTATTTACCGTATTACCTCTAATAGAACCCACGGGGGTTCTATTTTGGATTAACAAAATTGAATGGTTTCTCTAAAACTAGTGGGCAATTCTTTTAGTCAACCTATAATACTTTTTTTTAACAAATTAAATATAAATTCTTGGCATATTCGGTGTTTTGATCAAAAAGACCCCAAAAAATCGACATTCTAATTAGAATAGGGGGGTCAATTGGAGGGAGGGGTTCTATTAGAGAAATACGGTTTATTTAAGTATTTATTTCATTACATTTCGTCGTCAGTGGTAATTATGTTGGCCAACAAGTCTATGAAGCGGGAGAACCGTGCAGCAAATGCAGCGGCACCGCCAAATGTGACACGGCCACCGGACTTTGCTATAATTGAATTTGTTCGCCACCGGCGGATGAGCACAGCGGCAGTAGGACGAGGGCACAAAAACCGAAATGATTGGAAATAATTTAAATAATTAATTGAATATTTGAAATGCGCCATTAATTAGTATGGGAATAGTTGAAAATTTTGTAATTGCATAATAAAATAAAAGAACTTTTGTGAATTTACGGATGAATTAAAATTTATAGATGTACAACAGATGAAGACAGATTTTCAAGCAAACAGTCTCGTTTAGAGCCTGATATGATTAAGCAAAAGCTAAGCGAAAACATAAAAAGCTGCCGCCGACTTCCGGCACGATTTTTAGTCGAAATTAAAAATTTTTAGAACAGCAGCCATATATGCCTCAATATCTCTGTTATTATTTTCAGAATTTTAGATTATTTTGGGGAGTAGAAAATAAACCTTTTTTGAAGGTTAAATTTTTGACTTTTTTGTCGGGTTCGGGGTTTGGATTGAAAGGTGCCCGAATTCATGATCAACGAATATAGCCTCTTAAATTAGTTAAAAACTTTAAAAACCCGTTTTATTTGGCATTCAAAATGGCGTTCAAAAAGCGTATTCCGTAACAGACGCCCTCCCAATAACAACGTAAAAACTACCACTATACATACAATGGCCACTTGTTGATGGTACCACTCGTAAATCCGTTTCCAATGCATCGGCAAAACTTGGAAATTGTTTTTATTATTTTGAAGAAGCAAATTAAATAAAAATATTAATCAATTTCATTGCTTTTAATTTTTAAATTAATGAAAAGTATTACCTTGGCGTTTTCGGCTGTAACGAAGTTGCTTCATATAAAAAAACCGTTAATGCCTGTCGTAAAATAAATAAAATGAATGAGGTTTACGGATAAGAACAGAGGTTGAGAAAAAAAATAATAGAATTAGCATTTAATTAGGGGAGGGGAGAGATAGGAAAAATAGCATTAAATTAGGGTAGGGTCCGACGCAGAGGCAAACGTTCCAAAACACAATCAATACAATATTTCTTCTACCAAAGGGGCGATAGAAGTCGGAGAGTTGGCGAGAGTGACGAAAAAAAGTATTAGAAAGATATAGAGGCTGCATGCACCGCCGCGCAGCAGGTACACCCCATGCAAAATTTTTTCTCGCATATTCATAAGTAGGCGGCGCCTCCCCGCGTCGTTCAATGCCCGGGGACAGTCAGCCAACACGTTTTGGCCGAGTGTCCCCAACAGCCAACACCTTTGATCTCGGCTCTTAGTTGAGCTAGGTGGAACCAGACCAAGCGCATTCTCCTGTCTGAGACGCTTCCGGTCCGAGTGTCGAATGGTCCACGAGTGTCGAATTGCTCATAACTTTTTTTTTGTCTCGACCAATTTTGATAAAACTTGTACCGTTAGAAGCAGCTTATTTAGGAGAAAATATGATTAAGCACAAGCTTCGCGATTTAAAGCATCTCAAAAAAGTTAGGTCCAAAAAATGGCCAAAAACTGACTATTTTTTGGGTTTTTCGTTTTTTGGCCATAACTTTTTTGCGCGTTGTCCAATCAATTAGATTTTGCTTGGATATAGATTCAGCTCCCAGAAAGCCTTATTTCATTCTTCTATTCGACCAAAATCGGTTAAGTCTGAAAAAAGTTACAATGCATTCGACACTCGGACCGTTCGACACTCGGACCGGTAGCCGTCTCAGACCCTCTTTGAATGGGACTCGATGGTGTAAGGAGATTTTTTGATTTAATTTTTTCCCAACCACATTACCCTCCACCACCATACCCGGAAAATGAACTTTTACGTTTGGGACTATAGTTCAGCTTGCAGTTGACATATATCTTCATAAAGTCAGGGGCATCTTGTCAATAGCGGTGGCGCTATTAAATTTTTCACCCCCTCCCCTCCAAGATCGCATTGTACTTATTAAGAAGAAATGTGTGCTGATTTGGAGAGTCCAAATCTTACTAATTTTAAGTGTACTTATTAATAAGAAACGTACTGATCGGAGTCATATGTATTTATTTTTGTCTTATTTTTAGGGATTCCAAGGAAATTTCCAATTAATTAAAAAAAAACCCTCTCTCAACGTTTTCAACTTTATTGGCCGCCTTATTTTGTCTTATTTTGTGATTTTTTATTTTAAATCTTTCTGTTTTGCCCTTCATTTCCCTAGGAACAAATGCATCTGCTTAAAAATTTCCCCGCACTCCTCTCCACACGTAAAAATTTTTTTTTTCAAGCCTCATTCTTATTTTTGAAAAATCATATTTCTTCTTCAATAAAAATCGATAAGACAGGCCGCTCCGGTCCCTTGAAAATTCTTAGCAAGAAAAGCCTATTTCTTAGCGAGAATCACAAATTGCGCCGGAGCGATTCCACTCGTAAACAGACACACCTTTTAAACAATATTGCCTCAAATTGGGTTTATGTAAAAAATCTTTTAATTGGTAATTAATATTTAAGCTAAGAATACAATAATTATAGCATTGATTGGATCGATTTAATAATATTTATACATATGTAATATACAAGGTCATGTGATCCGTTTTGAAAATCAATTTATTGGCTCGATGAAAAAGCGCGCCTAAAGGAGAAATGGATGTGAACCATTTTCCGCCAAATTTTGATATTAAATAAGAAAAAGTTTTTATTTTTTAGTCGAAAAATAAAGAGTTCTTTTTGATATGAACAAAGTTTTTAGCATATATTAAATGAAATTTTTGGCCCTTCTTGCACAAAAATTTTGTACCCACCCTAAAAGTCGATTTTTCAAAAATTTAAAAAAGTACACCCCCTATAAAATTTTTCAAAATTCAAAAGTGCACCCGTGAAATTAATACCAAATTTTCATTGTATAAATAAAAACATTTGCTATGATAAATGAATAAAAGGGTGACTACATAGTTATTTTGAAAAAAAAAATCAAGCCACATTATTTATTGAATCTATTTTCCCATTTATGCCATCTATTTTAGCATTTTTTCCCATTTTTAGCATCGATTTTGCCCTTTTTAAGCATCTATTTTCAAATTTTGAAAATCGGCGGCGCTAAAAATGCATTTTTATTTGACCATTTTTGCTTTCATTATCTTCTTCTGTACAATAATGGTGCATGAAACTGAGGGTGGCTGCTTTGACTGGTTGTGTGTTGGTAAATACAAAAAAGGAGCGTCAACAAAAAAGGGATCATCGGGAGAATCAAAAAGAATCATTCGTAATAATTTTCAAGCAATTTTTTTAAAACTATTATTTTTTAAATTAATAATTAGGGTAATACAAAACTCGAGACTAGAAACCCGTAGGCTTTTCGAGTGCCGGACCCGAAAAAAACCCCGAGGCCTGTTTTGCGACGACACCCTGGCTTTGAATTTTCGAAAAAATACCACTTTACAGCAAATTTTGATACCATAAAATAAAAAAGATTACTGCATTTTCTCGAAAACAGGGATTGAAACGGGTGCCGAAATGAAAGTCCGGAGTTCAAAATTACGGACCCTCCCCCCGCCAAAATACGGTATCCAAAACCTCCGAAATTTTTCTATCAAAACCTTGAAATTTCTCAGATTTTGCCTCATGTTTCAAAAAATTGCAATTTTATTTTTTTGAATGCGGAATTTTTCAAAATTTGGAAATAAAATTAACAAAATCACACATAATTTATTTTTCTGCCACAGAACATCTGAACGGTGGCCAAAAACATGGAGGAGGAAGCCGACTCATAAGACGTAAATAGTATGAATTCTCACATTTGGCCAATTGGACAACACGCCACAACTTGGCAAAAGTTAGAAGAGGGTCATTTGAGTCCCAGCCCCCACTAGAGTCCCAGAGCCAAGTTTACGCAGAAGCTAAGCGATTAAATTACGCTCAAAAAAGTTATGAAATAAAAAGTCCATCAAAAAATTTGACTGTTTCGCATTTGAAAACTGAAATTTTTTAATGCGATTAATCGCTTAGCTTCGAAGCTTAAGGATTTTAAAAACATATAGTTTTACCGTATTTCCTCTAATAGCCGCCCACCCTCCATTTGCCACCCACCCTCCAATTGCCGCCCACCCTAGAGGGGGTATTGAAAAATAGCCGCCCATGGGCGGCTATTAGAGGGAATACGGTATTACCTGTATCACATTGTATTGTATTGTAGTGTTAAAATATTCATGACATAAAAACGTACAATTTTTGGTCAATTTAATGATGCCACAGGCTACCTCTCCTTGTTACGGGAACTTCTAAGAAATTCCGTTAGAGCCTGACTGGTCAAAGCTTCAAGTGTTTGCTGCTTGCTTCTTTTTCCAATCTTTCACCCAAACAAATTTCGACTTTCAAAAAAGTTAATTTTTAAAATGTGAAAATTGTCAAGGATTTTTTAATTTGTAATTTTTTTAATAAGGCGATTCCGTAATTCTTAAAATAGAGCCCAGGCAGGGGGCTTTATTTTTCTACCCTCCTAAAAGAGAAGAGGGAGACTTTATTTGGAGAGAGGGGGGGGGGGCTCTACTTCATGCGGGGATGCTATATTACAACCCCTACCAAAAGGAGGGGTTTTATTTCAGGGGGCGGGGGGGGGGGGCTTTTACAGTTTATCATTATTTTTTATAGAAGTAACGACAGTTCAGAAGTGCAACTTTATGACAGGCATATAAAGAAAATGAAAAGCCAAAGAAAAAAAGGATAGGAAAAGCCAAAAAAATTACAATTCAGGAAATGAGAGACATTTGATGCTAAAAGTTACAACTAAAAACACGAATACCATGTCATACAGGGGACTGTTCTGCAACCCCATCATGAAAAAAAAAAACTCATCCACGCGCTTTCGTCGTCGTTTTGTCGTTTTTGGCCATCATTTTTGGCGCCGCCGCCATTTTTGTGGTGTTGAAAATTTGATGATGGATGATGATGGCTTTTGGCTTAAATTTAAAAAATTACTTTATTTAAAAAATAAGATTTACCCACCACCACAACCTTCAGTTATCAGTGCATAAAATTTGTTGGCAACCATGTCGGTATGGCCCATCAATTTTGCCAAATTTTGTTTGTTTTTGGCATTGAGCAATGAAAATTGGGCAATTTTTTTGTGGATAAAATCACTTTGAAAATTAGGCCGAGAATATTCCGCCATAGCCTGTCTAGTCAAAGCTTCCAATGTTGTGTTGTCCATGCGGTCGTCGCTATTTTTCAATTTTTCACAAACAATTTTGCGCAATTTTTGAAGTTTTGCATCCATTTTAAATTCAAATTTTTCGCAATACAATTGGATCCATTCAATGCCCAATTTTGTGTCAATTTTGCCACCATTTACTACCATTTTTGGTGCCAATGCCAATATTTGGGGTGTTGATTACGCGAATATGACATTTATTTCCCAATTTCGAATCCCGGCCCCGAATTGGAACAATTGGCATTAAATCCATAATCAATAAGATTTTACTATCAGATTTTGGTATCAATCGACAGCTCTGAACGAGACAAATCGATCTAGAGCAAATGTTTTGGGAGAGAGTCCATTCCGTGGTTTTGAATTGCAACAAAATAGCATTGCTTTTACATAAATTTCTTGTTTTTAAAACATTAAAATTGATTTTGATAATTAGGTAATAGGAATTGATGACTCTTTTCTACCTTGAACTTCATGGTGTTGTGTGTTTTCCAATCCGAAGTTGAGCTACAAGCATGGCTGCCAAATTCTATGATGCGGTCCTGTTTGTGCTCCTTTTGCGAAATAACGCTCAATTTTATCGAAGCGGACCAGCTTCCATTAGTGCCGACTTAAAATAAAATTTGATGGCAAAAACTGAAATGTGTCGGCGGCGTTGAAATTTTTTCAAATGAATTTGAAGGAAAGATAAATAAAAATTCCAAAAATGTGTCAAACGGTGCTAGGACGAAGTCCGAATAGTGCAAGTGATCAAATGGAATGTAAAATAATTATTTTAATTCAAATTAATGATAATAATATTATTTAAAGCACTCACTAAATTAAGTTTAAATTTTTTAATAAAAACAAAGAATTAATTTTAAGAATTTTTTAAATCAACTTAATACGAGTAAATAAAATCGAAGTTCTCAACGAAACAATACTCCAAGCCAATATAACAATTTAAAAATAATATTATTTCATTAATTTGAATTAAAATAATTATTTTACATTCCATTTGATCACTTGCACCATTCGGACTTCGTCCCAGCACGGTGTCAAACGTTTAGTTTTGTGGAAATCGCAACGGACATCGAAGCTTAGCCACTTTGGCATGTCGTTGTATGGATAAGGATAATTAAACTTCGACAAATGGACATCGACGCTTCTTAGCCACTTTGGTGTGTTGTCGTGGTGCAGATGAGGATCAAACTTCGCCCATATGTCGCAGGTAAGGCCATTTATTAACACAGCCTTGCAGACGTTTCGATATATGCGAGCAGTAGCACGCAAAAATTCCGATAATTTTTCGATTTTAAACAAAAATTTTCCGTCGTTTTTATTAGCCCGTCGCTTTGTTGGAAAAAGCAGCGGATATTTTACAGGTAGTAAAACACAATTTGGGTGATGACAATTGTACTGCGAAACGTTGGTCAGCTCTTTGTCCGTCAGCACATTGGTCGGTTCTTTAAAGGGGAGAGGGATTTTCAATTAAAACAGATTTGTAGACGAAAAACGGGGCGGATAATTGGTGGATTAAGCTGCTACCAATATGCTTCGACAAGTCTTCTTTAGGAATGAGTGGTAGCCGTATTTTGAACAGTGCCGGGCCAAGAGCGGCACGCCGATTCTCCGCCGAACATTCAATGCCATTCCGACGGCATTGCTTGTCCGCCCAGCGAAGTGCCTAATTATTGAGAATTAAAAAACAAATTTAAATAATAAAACTTACTGCATTCCAAATTGTAACTTCTTCACCAATCCTCAACTGATCTTGGTCCAGAATTTTGCTCAATAATTGTTGATCAATTTTTAAAAATTCATCCGATTGGATCAAAGCTTCAGCATTCTTATCGATATAATCCATACAGCGGGCAGCGAATACCCAAAAAAAAAAAATAATAAATAAATTTAAATATACCTTTTCTCCAATAAATTGGGCTTCAGCATACACGAGGAACACATTATTGAACGAACTAACAGGAAATTCAGCAAGATAAGCCAAACATGCTTTGACCAATCCGGTGACCAAATATTTTTTCGCTAAATTAATTACCTAATTTTTATTTTCTTTGGTACCTAATTTACTAACCCGCGCCGAGCACTGCCATAGCATTTTCCCCGTTCAGTCCACTCAAAATCCCAATAAATGTAGTCCAACATTGTGTTGAACACCTCAAGCTCAACATCGGGCACCTTTATAGGGCCACTTTCATTCATTCCCCGAGGGGCTAAAATGTAATTAAATATTTATAATTTGATTTATATAAAATTATATACCGTATTTCCTCTATTTGAAGGCCCCCTTCCATTTGAAGGCCCCCCTCCAATTGAAGGCCCCCCTAGACGAAGATTGAAAAATAGAAGGCCCCCCTCCATTTGAAGGCTCCCCTCCAATTGAAGGCCCCCCTAAAAGTTTGAAATTTTTCGACAAAAAATGCGTCGCCAAATTTCTTTTGTACTATTTTTTAATGTAAATTGGATTATAGGGAGTACCGACGATGAAATTTATATGCCTAGACATATCTAAATTTTCCATAAACTTTTCGCTGTTTCATCCGATAGATTCGGTTAATTATTTATTGTTGCTGTTTCATCCGATAGATTCGGTTAATTATTTATTGTAGGCAATTGTTCAATTTTATTTTTTATAAATTTTTGTTTACACTGTTTTGCCACGATAAGTTTTAAAAGAAACTTTTCATAGAAGCTTGATCATTCGCTTCTTTGAGGGTAAAAAATTTTGAAAATTTCAACTTTGAAAATGTGTGCTTTTTTTGGTATTCCGAATTTCTGAACAAAAAATGTGGCTATTTTTGAATTTATTTATAGAAATCAAAAATTTTAACATTTGAACAAGTGGATCTTTGCCACTGTTGGCAAAGCCACAGAGTTAAAGGCCAAAAACCCAAATTCAGACCTCAAAAACCCTTATATGTTAGGCAAAATTTTTGCTCAAGGCTTTGGGTTTGAAGAAAAAAATAATTGGTTTTTGAGTGACCATTCATTAGAATTTTAGATATCGTTTAAGAATTAAAAAATTTTTCGGTCGGAAAATAGTAGGCACCCCTCTATTTGAAAGCCCCCCTCCATTTGAAGGCCCCCCTAGAAGGGGATTGAAAAATAGAAGGCCCGGGCCTTCAATTAGAGGAAATACGGTAATTCCCCACCGCTTTCGTTCGTTGCATTTTCGGCCTCCTCCCAACGGAACATTGCATCGAATTCATCCGAAGCAGAAATCAGTATCAATTTATGAGCTGATATTTCCTTAAATGTTTTTAAAATAGCAATTAGATAAATAAAAAATGCAAATCCTAAAATGCGCCAATTTTTTACGATTCGCACAAACTCGCCTCTTTTTTGTCGTCGTCGTCCCCAACCAAAAAATGAACATCTGCATTTTTGCCTGAGCTTAGCAGCAGCTTCATCCGTTGCGCTACAGAGTCAACACTTGCTGCCTAAAAATTTGGTTGGCGTCGTTGGAAAAAAATTGGAAAAAAATAATGGCAATTTCATGAAATTTCTCCTGCTGTAATTTGGTTCAGGATTCGAAATTATTTTTCTTTGAATATAGGAATTCGTGTCAAAAAATTATTGTGTTCAATAACGTTAGTTACAGCACTGAATTAGTGAGGAAAAAAAAACAAATTTGCGAAAGAGATAATATGTATGAACAGAGAGCATGTTTTCGTGTCAATAAATTATCCACATTTTCACTTGAAAAGTCTATGCAGGTATGTACTTCCGGGTTAGGCTTGTACAAGTTTTATAATGCCTGTTTTTGCCTTTTTTGCGAATTTCATGCCTTAATGCCTGTCCATGCCTTTTTTTTGGCATTTGGTGCTTTTTTTGGCGTTTTTGTGAATTTTTATCTTGAATTTAGTTGAAAATTGGCAAAATGCACCCTAAAGATCGATTTTTCGGTTTTTAAAAAAGCATCCCTAAAAACCGATTTCTCTGCCCAAAAAATTGACAAAGTACACCAGCATAAAACGATTCTATGCTATCAAAAGTTCAAGTGCCCCTAAAAATTCGTTTTTTTAAATTAAAACTCCTTTTGATTCACAAGAATTTTTGTTGATTTAAAAAATGAGAGACGATTAGAGAAAAAAGAAAAAGCGAGACAGTGAAGGGGGTTTTTCTCTGCCGCTGGAACTCGGTTCCGGTATTCGACCCCGGTACTCGGTTCCGGTACCGGTACCCAAAAAACCCGGTACTTTTACCAACTCGGTACTCGGTATCGGTACTTTCAGTAAAAACGTCAAAAAAGCGCGAAGGCAAAAATTGATAAAATTTTCAAACAAAAGAACCGGGCAACTCCCAGTTTTAAGGTAAAATCACATCCCTGTTCAAAACTATTAAAAAATAGAAAAAAAAGGTAGGAAAAATGTGACTGTTAATTTATAAATTTAAAAAGTGATTAAATATACTTACTAGAAAGAGGTTAGATCCCAAACCATTTCATATTGAAAAATATAGAACTAACCACTCGGCCACCATAACATTAAAGGGATCAAAATAATAAAATATTATTAATTTAAATCATTTTTCCATATTCCAATCTTTTCGATAATTAATTTGTTTTGAAAGCTTTTTTCGGTAATCGGTAACGGTAATTTACCGTTACCGAAATCTTAAAAATTCAAATTTCGGTAATCGGTACGGTAAATCGGAAATAGGGCCTCCTTCTGAAATAAAGCCCCCCTTTGAGGAGGGTTAAAAAATAGAGCCCCGGGGGCTTTATTTTTAAAAAAACGGTATACCGTAGTTCCTAAAATAAAGCCCCCGGGGCTCTATTTTTTAACCCTCCTCAAAAGGGGGGCTTTATTTCGGGGGGGGGGGGCTCTACTTCAGGGGGGCTTTGTATTTCAACCCTTTTTTTATAAAACATGACAAAAATTGAAGGTTTTTTAGTTAATTTTCGGTCAAAAGTCTTTAAAATTTTCGTAGTTTTACATAAATTTGCATAAATTTTTTCTGAAATTGTTTAAAAACACAGGCTTCTTTCAAAAATAGGATCACAATTTTTTGAAACTTCTAATTTTATTAATATTTATCTGTTTTATTTGTAAATTATTTAAGTAGGTAATTAAATAATTATTTTTATTTCAATTAGTTATAGGTATTTATTTTTATTTGTAAAATTAGTTAGGTAATTTGGGAATATCATTGTTTTATTTTTGATACTTACCTATTTGTTAAATTTAATTGTTTTTTATTTAAATTTAATATTTTATATTTTTTCAGGTATATATATTAAATCTTAAATTATGTTTTAGATAATTAGTAAATGCCTTTTTATCTTTTAGGTAAATTATTTAATTTATTCTAATAATCACAATTATTTAGTTAATTAACTATTAATTTTATTTTGTGTTTTTATTTATTTATTAGGTAAATCAATTTTTATATGAGTTTTTGTTTACTATGTATTTAAATGAGGTTACCGGTTTTAGATGAAGATTTATGAATATCCTTCTCTTTTTTATTAATATTTTATTTAAATTTAACATACTTAGGTATGTAGGTAGGTATTTGATTTATTTTTTAGTTCTATTTATACTTAGTAATCAGACAAATTTTTTTTATGTTTATTTAATAGTTTTTTTTTTCTTTTGATTATTATTTAAAATTTTTTTTAATTAATTAATATCAAAAAAAACTTTTAATTCAGAGGGGGGCTTTATTTCAGGGAGGGGGCTCTACTTCAAGGGTGGGGGCTTTATATTCCAACCCTCATCAAAAGGGGGGCTTTATTTCAGGGAGGGGGCTCTACATCAGGGGGGGGGGGCTTTAAATTAGGAATTACGGTATATTCTTTTGCAAATAATCTAGCGATAATCGAGAAAAACAATGTGAAACTTCTCCGTTTGAAAAACAGTGAAAAATACAATAATTCAAAATTGTATGAATTTTTAGGCGTTTTCACTTTCATTGCTAAAAATTACATGCCACCTTTTTTCCACTATTTTTTTTAATTTTGCCGCCATTTTTTTCATACACACTGCTCGTTAATATTTGTATGCTTTATGTTTACCATTTTAAATTAGTATAAGCATTCCAAAAGCACTTTATTTTATTGATTTGCTTAAGCTTATGGAAAGATTTTTTATATTTTTAAAGCTTTTTCATAAATCGATTAATATAATAAAATTCATTTAATGATCATATGATAAATAAAACAATTCACGATCAAAATTATGCCTTTTTTTGCCAAACGTAGAAAAACTTTCTTTTAATGATTAAGGGCTGGAAATTGCGGCACTAAAATTGTTTGCCAAATTTAAAATAAACTAAATGGCGGGCACATTCCTTAGCCTGCTGATTCGGACCGATCGAATTTCGACATTTTAAATTTTTAATATTTTTATAAATATTTTTTTGCTAATTAAATGCACTGTAATTGGCTTCTGCTTCTTATTTGCTGTGCCACTTTTGCTCTTTTCACCTACAGTAAGAAGGTAGGTAAAAATGACTTATTCCAAAAATAAATCGCCAAGTGAAGCTCAAATTTCCATTCCCCCCTCATAGGGGAGGGGACTATATTTTAGGGATGCCTAACTGATTCCCAAATACTTGATATCATCGATGATTTTAGAAGTAAATGCTTCAGCGAAGCTTAGTGATTAATCGATGTTCAAAAATTTTTTCGCAATTCAAAAATCGCAACTTTTTTTTTGGGAGTGGATTAACCAAAAATTTACTCCTGTCTCCAAAATGGCAAAATTTTTTTACAAAACAATCTAGCACGTATTTTAGGGAGGAGATCTAATTTTCCGCGAATTATATACCTTTCCAAAACAAATGGGGACATCATCTAATTCACCACGAAGTCCCATACCTAATATTTAATTTCGGGAGGTGCGAAATTAAAAAAAAATAGAAGCCCCGGTGATTTATTATAAGAATACCGAATACCTATTTGGTTTCGGACAAGCCGGACATTTTCCGGAATCCGGGTTTACGTGTCCATTATGCAAAACTGGTACTGAATTTCCTCATTGCTGCTTTGTGGCGGCTATTTTTCGATACCCCCTCGAGGGGGGAGGGCGACAATTGGAGGGGCGGCTATTAAAAGAAAATCGGTATATTGGAAAAAAATTGAAATACAAAATTTCCAAGCCTCGATATGACGTGTCCGACTGTAAGGGCCTTTGCTCGATGTACGACCGAGAAACTTGTGCGCAACCGAAACCGCAACTTTATGCCCAAGTGACGTGCCAATGCCGATGGCATTTATTGACTGATTCGGGGCAACCACATTGCGTGCCCACCGGGATTAAAATTGAAGCGACAAAGCCGAATTTATTGCGTACAAACCACCGCTGAAGATGGCTTTTACATCATTGTATAACGGGACCGGACGCCGAAAATGGGGGTCTTGAATCCGGGCTCTAAAAAAGAGTCCGGTATCAGGAAACAGGAACTCGGAGCCCAACAAGGTCCAGATTATGCGGAATCTATAAATTTTTTTCAATCAATATTTCTCAAAAAATCTTTTTTTTTTGGCGCGGGAAAACTTCTTAACCATTTTGTCTCAGAAATTGTACCTAAAATTAAAGGTTTTTTTTGTCAATTTTCATTGAAAAACGCTTAAATTATCACCCATTTTTGAAAAATTGTTTATCTCCTGTAATAGAACTCCGAGGTCACTATTATATCAGATAATTCAGGAATTTCCAAAAAAAAAAGTTTTCCAAAAAGGTCCGAAAATTTGGAATCCGGTCCCATCCCTGTATTGTAAGTATATGCATTTATCAGTCCTTCATCATTGTATTGTATTGCCTTGGATATAAAATCGCCATTTATGGTTATGAAAAAGGCGATTTATGTTCACAAAATCCAACAATTTTATGGTTCCTTTTATTTCGAATCCCGGGCATAAATTCAAAATAGACCTGGATATTGAAAATTACAGACTGCCCTAATTTTTCCTTAAAAGAAATAATAAAATGCATTTTCGTAGTCGTATGAGAATGGACAAAATTGGCAAGCAAAATGGTGGCACTTTTCCCATATAAATATGGCACTTTTATTGATTGTAAAATAAATTTCAATTATATTTTCGAGGCTTTGAAGCCCTTCCCCCCCATCCCAATGATTCTTTATTTACGTTTTTTTCCATACAATTATTGGCGTCAAATTAATTTCTTATTTTTTCGCTGATTTTTTTCACTTATTACAATCCAGTGGTTGGTTTGAATGCGGCATTTCGCGCTACTGCCCCATAGAGCTTGTAAATGCCCCGTGGAGATCAACATTAGTGGCCACTTTTGTGACCAAAAATGCAATTTTTTATAAAATTTCATTTTTTCCGACAAATTTAAAAAAGAACTAATTTTTGAATTTTGAATTCTAAATTAGCTGAAAACACTTTTTCTACGTAGTTTAATATGCTGATCACGAAAAAGACGTTTTCCTGGTAGGGTGCCTGTAAGGTCCAGAAAATTCGAAAATTTCAAAATTTTTCGGAAAAACTAAATCTTCCAAAAATCACGGAAAACTTCGCAACCTCACTAGGTAGCGAAGCTCCCGAAGCGCTTTTCCAAAATACCCAAACACGCATGCTCAGGACACCTAGTTATTTAAATAATATTTTCAAGGCTTTTCCTAAAAGGAATAATAAATGCACTTTTGTAGTCATATAATAAAGGGCAAATTGGCCAGCAATACAGGCGGCACTGTTCTCATGTAAATGATGGCACCACTTTTATCGATTGATAAATGTCTGGGCTTTACAGGGCAACTAAATTTGGCTAATATTGTTTATGCTTCTCTATTTCACTTTCCCCCCACTTTTCATAGCTTCTCCCCCCCCCCGTTATTTTAGTCTCGATGCCTATTTTTAAGCGCATCCTTTTGCGCTTATGTGATCAGTCGAGCGCTCGGCGATGCGCTTTTATGGCTTATCTTTGACTGAAACTTATTCCGAGTCGTTGGACTTAATCCGACACTGTGGAACTTATCCGAGACTGGTGGACTTAGTCCGAGGCTAAAACTTATTCCGACACTGCTACATACCGTATTTCCTCTATTAGACGCCCTCCCTCCATTTGATGCCCCCCTTCTAATTGAGCAAAACCCATAAGTACCCAAAAAACTCTACCTCCCCGGATGGGATTCCATACATATTGCTGAAGAAATGTGCCAATTCTCTAACACCAACAATCATTGTACACTTTTTAGGTTTATTTTAGATAGTGGCAAAAATTTTCCCCTAAAGGAATAATAAAATGGCATATTGCTGTTCCTCATATGATAAAGGACAACATTGGCAAGCAAAATGGTGGCACTTTCTTTGCCCATGTAAGTGATGGCATTTGATTGTATAAATATTTTTCAATTATATTTTCGAGGCTTTTCCCTAAAAGGAATAATAAAAATGCCCTTTGGTGGTAGTCATATTAGAATTGACAAAATTGGCAAACAAAATGGTTGAGGAATTTTGCCCAGGCAAATAATGGCACTTTTATTGATTGTTTAAATGTCTGGGCTTTGCAGGGCAGCAAAATTTGGCTAATATTGTAAAGTGGAAATTGATCACTCTATTTTTATGCTTCTCTATTTCACTTTCCCCCCACTTTTCATAGCTTCTTCCCCCCCCCCCCCGCCCCCAATATTTGTCTCGATGCCCATTTAAGCACAATCCATTTGCTCTTATGTGATCAGTCGAGCGCTCGGCGACGCTTTTATGGCTTATCTTGCCCTGTCTCCGGCACTTGGCGATGCTTTTATGGCTTTTCCTTGCTCTGTCTCTGGCGAAGATAAACCGATTTGATTAGAGAGATCACTCTATTTGATTGGGAAATGCCATCGGGAGGATGCAGAGCCAAGGCCTGGGGCTTCATCTTAGTAAAACCTTCCTAATTTCCCCTCACATGCTTGTCGAAGCTACCAAGACTGTGATTCATCCGAAACTTGGACTTTAATCCGAGACTGAGACCCCGAAACGTTGGACTCAATCCGAGACTGAAACTTATTCCGAGACTGCGACATAATCCTCCGAAAAACTGAGACCAGGAAACTTAACCCCCGAGGCAGACCTTGAAACAAGTGCCGAATTCTGTTTCCGCATACTCAATTGGATTAATTTTAGAAATTTCCATTAAAAGTCAATGTGATTTGCGTATCCATTGAAATACAGTACCTAATAGGGATGCTCAATAGTACCGATACCGAGTAACGAGTCGGTAAAAGTACCGGGTTTTTTGGGTACCGGTACCGGAACCGAGTACCGGGGTCGAATGCCGGAACCGAGTACCGGGAAATCTCTGGTACCGAGCATCCCTAGTACCAAATTCCCATTTTTTTACAGAATTAACCAGCCTATAAATGCGCAACATTTGCTTCTGCTTCCCGTTTGCTGTGCTGCTGCTGATCCAGCTGCTGGTGTCACCAACAGGGTGCCGATAATACCACATTTGGGGGGCATTTGCCCCCTTTTTGCCCCCTTTTTGAGTTTTGCCCCCTTTTGCCCCCTTTTTGACTTTTTTCCGAATCTTATAAGGAAAACGACAAATATTTGAAATATTTTAAAATTGACATCTTGTTTTCGCGATTTTAGGTTTCAAATATTTCAATTTTTGTCTTCGTTTCCCTTAAAATATCACTATTTTTTTCAAATTTTTCTCGGCGGCGCCTATCGGCACCGCCTCATCCTTACCCCCTTTTTTGCCCCCTTTTTGGCTGCTGACGCCCCCTTTTTGCCCCCTTTTTGGAGGCTGGCGCCCCCTTTTTGGTGTTACGAGATCGGCACCCTGGTCACCAAGCATGGTATGAATTGTACATACCGTATTTCCGCTAATTGAAGCCCCGGGCTTTTATTTTTTAATCCCCCTCTATGTGGGATTCTATTACAGTGGGGATTCAAATGGGGGGGGGGGCTTTAATTAGAGGAAATACGGTATGTTGCACTCGATTTTAGAAAATCACCCGATTCTGATTGGGTGTCTGCACAACATTTTGGTTCAATATCCGTTGTCGGAATGGGACTGGATGGCAAATGCAGGAATTCTGGACCTTTTTGGGTCTGTAATTCCGGATACGGAGCTTTTTAGGTCCAGAATTCCTGACTTTTTTCGAAAGATTCCGCACCTATTCGGAATTTTTTAATAATACCCCGGGGGTACTATTAGAGGAAATAAGAATTCTTACAAAAATAGATGAGATTTTCCGAAAATTGAACAAAAACTTCATTTTTTATCACAATTTTGATAAAAACCACCCTCTCTAAATCGGATTATTTTCAATATCATGTATAGGTATTAATGACGCTCCAAAAGGGAAAAACCCAACATCGAAACCCCGAAGATTAGACCCAAAAACCGAAACCGGAAGCAATGACAACATATATACTAACTATTAGATACCGGACAGAAGGGTCGATCGGTAATTTTTCGATAATGTCGAGAAAAAAACCGTAACCGAAAAAGATTGAAAAAACCGATAACCGAAAAAATCGAAAAAAAAAACAGAAAAATATTGAAAAATATTTTCATTGTAAAATACATTTTCCAATAATTCAATATTTGTTGCCAAGTTGGTAGTTTGATATTTTTTCGATTTTTTCCGGTTTTTTTTTTCGTTTTTTCGATATCACTCGTTCGATCGGTATACACCGTAAGCGAAAAAGTTGCAATTTTCTCGGTCGGGTATTTTTTCGATAATAAGCGAAAAAAATAGAAAAAAATATCGTATCGTCCGATAATAGTCCCTTTCTCTTGACACATAAAAATTGTGTGCTTTATCATTGATGAAATGCAAATATTTAGGCATCCAATTGTATGCAAATCTGTAATGCAATTCCTAAAAAAGGTTGTGAAACGGCTAATGTCCCAATTCGTGGCTCGGAATCGCAGATAACATGCAGGTGCAAATGGGACAAAGGAAAAATTAATGGAAAAAAATGGGAACTGTGCGTGCCCAAATAGCATGGAATTGTGTAGTAGGTGTATTATGATCATGAAAATTAAAGTGATAAATCTGTGAATTTTTCTTTTGTATATCTCATACATTAGGGTCGTACATCATACATTAGGGTTGTACATCATACATTAGGGTTGTACATCATACATTAGGGTTGTACATCATACATTAGGGTTGTACATCATACATTAGGGTTGTACATCATACATTA
>JAKKIK010001171.1:0-18548 GCA_024500135.1 Heterodera carotae | reverse complement strand
TCGGCCCGACATTAACCAGGCGCTCGCAACCCTCCGCTCGCTCGGGCGCCCCACTACTTGCTCCGTCTTCGCATGCTCCTTTTTGCGTGTAATTTGAATTAAATTAAATTTAGAAGTTTCAGGGGGATTGCAAAAGGGATGAGTACCAATGTTTACAGAAAAAATAATTGTAACAAAAAGTTCGACCCTATGTTCGAATTCAGGTCCGGGTTCGAAATAGGTCTATAGTGATGTCATCCTACGGCGGCGTTTCGGCTGGCGGCGTTTCGGCCGGCGGCGTTTCGGCCGGCGGCGTTTCGGCCGGCGGCGTTTCGGCGGCGGCGTTTCGGCGGCGGCGTTTTGAGCTGCTCCGATTTTTTAAGTTTGTGTCGACTCAAATTTTGTTGATGAGAGATATTGGATTCAAAAATGTTTTTTCAAGAAGCCTCGCCGGAAGTCAGGTGCGTCAACAGCATCAAGCAGTTCATCCACAGTGTCTACGGAAAGTGCCGCCATACGTCAGAGGGAAGGTGCCGAACGTCCAAACTGGTCTGAAGCATGAGGGGTTTTTAGTTCGTTATTTGGTTTTTGTCATTTTTAGGTATTTTGTGCCGTTGAAGCGCGGTGGAAGCAGCGAAAACAACGAAGACAAGCATCAACGGGTGACACGAATGTTCGAGCGCAGCCAACAAAGATGCGATGCGATTCGCGATGTGTCATGCGTTCGTGCCCAGATTGCTGCCGGACGACGCGCTGTTGCGGCCGATTTGTTGACGGGTCGGTCTCTACCAGGGACACAAACCGAATCCAAAAACCACACGCCTTTTATCTATCATAATATTATTTCCCGTAGGACGACGCGCGTTGGACACCGAAGCGCTCAATGTGTTGCTCTACACCGATTCGTCCCGTGTCGTGCACGCCTTTCCGCCGGAATTCATGCGTGAGCAGCGCCACGCATCGCGACGCCACTATGAGAAGTCGCCGATACGCATGCAACAGGAACGGGACCGCCAGCGGCATTTCGAAGGAGCGATTAACCGCATTTTGGCACACAGCTCTGCGACCGTGGCAAAAATGATTGAAACGCGCAACCACCGTGCTGCTTCTCCAATTCAGCACCGCCGCAATTCCTTTATGTGATTATAAGAATTTGGAGAATTACTTGTCTTGTATAGTGTCGTAAATTATTTATGTGCCTGAACAATTGCCCCATTTTTGGATTATCGCCGTGCCGTATATTATTAACACCTTTTTCTGAATACTCTATCCCAATCACTTTGTTTCATCATCGTTTTTTTGAACACACATTGTCCATTGAGTATCACCGTCATTCATAAATACAACAAAAAGCGATTTATAAAAAATATAAAAGGATTAACTGCTGCCCTTCTTGAATTTCGTTGTCATCATTCACTGCTTTCTCCGGCACAAGCTACTGACCTCTAACTAACTCATTTCGTCTGTTGCTGCTGACTGTCCTTGGCCGCCAATGCAGCGAAATAGTCCTCGTTTCGCCGCTCCAACTCCTCCGCGTTGACCGTCATGAACACCGCGTCGGCCATCGCCTGTTCCGTCTGCTGTTGTTCAGGACAAGCACTCAGCGGATGTGCTGCGCCGCTGCGTACCATGGGCGGATTGTAGCGGAACTTGGGCCCAAAATTGAAACGGGCACGCGCAGACTGGAACAGAGAGATGGCGGGAAAGTAGTGGCCAAAGAAAATGTCTTCGTAGGCGACGCCAGCCGACTCGCCATTGAGAAAGAATTCAATCTGATGATTATTAGCGCGCGATTATAGAGACAAGAATGCGCACTGACTTTGGATCCCTTTAGAGGTTTCAGTGTCTGTTGTAGCGGCTCGTCCTTCTCCTCGAAGAAATAGGTCTGCTTGAACTTGATCAGGTCGCAGTCCTTGCGTGACGCGGGCAGCACATCGGACGGGGCAAACCCTTGCGCGGTGATTTCTTCCGGCGAAAGCAATACAATCAGACAACCTGCCGGAGGGAAGAGCCAAATTTACATGCCAAACAAAAATGACGAATGTGTACACCAACCGATTACATCGCCCTGTCGGAAGCCGCGATTGTGGAAATGTTTGCCGTGCGCATCGTGAAAAATGGTGCCGCGTTTGCTGCGCCAGCTGTACCCAAATTTGCCATATCCAAGCGAGGCTTGCAAAATGGCTTAATTCAAAACATTTTTTCACGAAAAAAAACGATTTTACGTAATACTAACCAAACCAGTATCTAGAAAAATAAGGCTGGAAGTTGGCCCGCAATGTCTTTGATATTTTGATTCAGGAATATAGCTATTTAACGGATTAATTCAAAAGTTAAACAAAGTGTGCCCAAAGAGATTTTTGAATAACTACCAGAGATCTTTCAGTTCACTTATGCGTACCGTTTGCTTGAGCCCATCCGACACGGACGTGAGCATCGTCAGGTTGCGCAAGGAAATGGATCTTAAAATTAGCCTTTGTTACAAAACGGCGCGGCAAGCCTCCTCCCCCACCTCATAAAACCAACTGCCATGGCATACCGAATGCGTGGCACGCACAACGGAATGCCCCTCAAAGCCGGTCACGGTCAAGTTGTCCGGTTCAACAATGAGCTGTTAAATAAATAAATTCGAAAAAAATGTAACATATTCTTTAGGTAGGACGGATTGCTCATTATTCCCGCTTGAAAATATATTTGACCTTCATTTTTTGTCACTTAATTTGGATGGGTGTTTTTGTCTTTGCTACAAAGTAACAGGATACCGAAAAAAATCCGGAATCCAGACCCAAAAGGTCCGGAAAACGTCCCAAAAACCCGGAACCCGATTTGTATGAATACAATATAGCACCTGATGCGCTCGGTCATTGGGCGACAGTGTGACAAACGGTGAGATGGCCAACCGATAAATGTGCGACGGGATTTGCACTGCGCGTGTGTTGTTGTGCAACTCATCCGTATCGAATTTGTCACTAAACAAATTTAATTGCATTTCACATTTGAATGGCAAAAATGGCATTGTCCCAACTGACCGATTTGGAATGTTCGGGTCCTTCTCCACCAAATAGTACCGGTAGCCCTCACTGAATTTTAATGGTTTTTACAACAATATATTTCCACCGAGGGCTTTGTACCGATTAAACGGAACATCGACAAACACTCCAACGGCAGCGCCAAAAAGTTGCATTGACGAGAATTCATTACTGGCAGCAGCACTAAAGATCAATTTATTGTTTAATAAATGTATTGTCCGAATCATAATCTCCCTCACACCCTTCTCGTACAGTTTGGCCTTCTTGGTCGCTGAACCGTTGCCCATCGGCGCCTTTCCGTTTCCATCACCACCGTTCATCGCGGCACCGGCAGGCGTTGTGCCGCCCACGGCAGATGGGCCTGCTGGTGGCGCCAATGCGGCGGCCGCCTTGCGTTTGCTGGCGCCACGCGTTTTAGGTCCACCGTTGAGATCCGACAGGGCGCCTGCTGATAAGATGAGGAAGAACATGGCATTAAACAGAAAGTCTTACTTAACCTCGGACACAATAAGGCCGGATCCGGGCCCTTATTTCCCCGTGAGCTCACCGAATTGCAAAACGTCCGCTTCCGAAGTGCCCAAGCCGAGCAACTCTTTTTCCACGGCGGTCGGAGTGCCTCCAGCGGAGGAAGTGGAACAATGACGTTTAGATAACTAAGAGAAAATACGGTGGCTGTTTGTCGTCCCAGCGCGTAATCTTTTTTTCTTTGCCGCCTACCTGAACAATCGCTTCGTGCATTGGGCCGATGCGAAACAGGTCGCGCTCGCGCAGTGCAAATGCGCACCGGTGCTGGTGTGGCTGTTGTTGCAGCGCAGCCGCTGTAGGCGTTTCATCGCCGCCACCGCCCGCTTCACAGCCACCGGCGGCAGCAGCTACTTGCTGCATTTGGCTGGTGGTGCTCACATTGACACTGGCAATTGTTGTGTTGGACGGATCCGGCTCGAACAGTTCAGTCTCCTTCTGCAATGTCCTCGCAATTGTTTGGTGCCACGTCTTCTTCTGCCTACGCGCAGTCGTCGACAAATATTCCTGAATTTTTTGAGACAATATGCCCCACAAATGAACGTTCAGTTCAGGGATGCAAGTACCAGGATTCCAGGTCACTTTTAGCTTGGGGATCCTGACTTTTTCTAGGCATATTCCAGGTTTTGGCATATGAATACGGCTTACCCAATGCTTTTCCATGTAGGGGATGATCTCATCTTCAACGCTGAAGTATTGGCTGCTGCCCCCTGTCTCGTCGTCTTCATCCTCCATTGCCTGGTATTGGTCAGCCGCCAGCCTTTGCCTGTGCTCCAAGGTAAGGTTGGCTAACGCCATGACGCACATGTGAGAGAAGGCTGAAATTTTGGGGTTATACGAAAGGATGGGAAGCCCGAGAAAGCCCCGGTTGGATTCTGATCCAAAAGTGAGTCGTCAATTTCAAACCCAGACATTACGAATTTAAGGAAAAAAAATCCTCACGAACTTGCACTTTTGATTGTCCACTTTTCGTGTCCGTCCGAAGAACAATTCCGACAATGAAATACGTAAGAGACCATAAATGGAAGACCGCCACTGAGAAATGACTGGATATTATATTGATTTAAATGTGCTTCCTCACAAATCCTTTAAGTCCTGGAAGCAATTTTGGTGGAACCATCGTTTGCACAGAGCACAATGAACCTCCAAGTTGCCCAAATGTCGCTCGCCGTTGCTGTAAGAATGTAAAATAAAATGAACATCTAAACCGTTGTAATCTACCTAATTAGAACATAAAAAATCTTTTCTCAAAAAAAAACTAATAAGTACCGCAAATTTGTACCAATAGCAAACGGCGGAGGAGGCGAACATTGGGTCCTGTTGGTTGAAGGTGGATGAAGTGTCGTCCGGTGGTCGGCTGCTCGATTCTCTGCTAAATTCCCGAGAGGGCGCACTGCTCGAACTGATCGGAGTTGGCGTTGTCGACGCGGCCCTCGCCGCCGTTCTGGCACCGATAGCCGCCTTCTTATGCTGCTGCTGCGTACTCGCTGTTCGCAATCGCATTTAGAAAAATCCAAATTAAATTTCTAGGAAAAAGGATAATCGAATTATTGTTTTTGTCTTATTGGTGGACTTTTTTTGGTCTCATTATTTGGTATCATTCGAAAGCTCTAAATTGTAGAGGCTAAGTATGTTATTGCTTAGTATAAATAAACCCTATAAAAAAAAAACCAAAATAAAATTTCTATATTTTAAAATGTTTTTAAAAGTAAATGTTTGTGTATTTGTTAGCCAACGCAGTTTTTGAATGAGACCTTTTTCCATTTCTAGTTAAGCAATAGAGAAATGTTAATTTGTGTATATGATCTAAATTGAGTGATGACAGAAACAGCAAGCTATCGCAGACTCGGAAGGTTTGTGTCTAGAATTCTAAAAAATTAAATCTCAGATTGACTTCCGGGCTTTTTTCGGGTTGCTCTCTTTTGTTTGGCTTTCTTCTCATCAAGGCTTTTATTGAATTCCAGAAATGGTTCAAGTTTGTTCCAACGCGTTCGCAGTGTGTCCACCTTTATGTTGCTGGTTGTGGTTGTTGTTTGCGTGTTCTTGGCGTACCAGTACATGAACAACAGTGCCGAACTGAGCACATTCCGTGCCGAAATCGAGCAGTCCAATATGCTGAATGTGAAGCTGAACAACGACATGTTGGAGCTGAACTTGAAGCTGGAGCAGCTGAAGCAAACTGAGCAGCAGTGTCGGAATCGGATGGAGGAGACCAACAAAAAGTTTAAAGGTCATCAAGCAGTGCAATCAGTTTAATTTTTTCAGACACGAAACATTTTTAGGGCATTTTTGTCCGACCGACTTCAATTTAGGGACATTTTGATTAGATTTAAAAACAGTTTTTTTTGTCAGTCAGAAATATACTTAATTTTAGTTTGTCAATTACAAAATGAAAACAATGCTAAATTGGCTGCCAATGCTGAACGAATGGACCAAGTCCAGAATAATTTGGACGCCACAAAAATTGAAATGGTACTGACATAACACAATAAATATTAACGAACAATTCAGATTTGTATCACCACATCGTTTTCAGGAACTGCAGCAGCACCGCCATGCCAATGAAATTGCTACTCTGACGCAAACTATTGAGCAGTAAGTCTTCTTTCTTGACATATGTTTCACATAAGATGTTAAGCCCGTATCCAGAAAAAATTTTCGGGGGGGGGGGAATCTGAAAATTTTTTCTAATTTTTGGTTTCAGGGGGGGAGAATTTTGAAAAAAATTTTCCTTTTGCTGGGGAAAAAGCAAAATTTTCCCATTTTTTCGATTTCAGGGGGGGGGGTGAACAAATGCACCCCTAAAAATTGATTTTTGCAAGTGTAGGAAGCAAAATGAATAAAACAATTTTTTGACAAAATATGTCGTTTTGCTCTAACTTTAACGATTTTTTCTCATTTTGTCTTTTATTTTGACGCTTTTACGATTTTTAGCCTTTATTTTAGTAGCTAATTTGAGGTTTCTATCATCTAAAAATGCTGACTCAATGACCATTTTCCGTTTAGGTTACGCGCTGAATTGGCTGCCATCCATCAAAATTCGACAGAAGTGTATACAACTGACACAGCAACAAAAAGTGTCACAGATCAGCGATCCCGGCAACAGTTGACAGCGCCAACAACAACGAACAGTAGTAGCAATGCCATTAGTGGTGAACAACGGGCGATAGTCGCTGGTGGTGAAGTAACTTTGACTGCACACTCGGAGACAAATAAAATGGCAAAGGCGAAGCACCTTCGGAATGATGGTCGGTAGATGATACCAATTTTGAAACCAACTGCAGCAGTCAGTCATTGGCTTCCAAAATCTAATTTGAACATAAAAATTGGGGTTTGAACTGGATGACTGATCTTATTCTCTGCACTTATGATTTCCAACAATGTTCCCTCCATCCACAGCACATGAACGGTTGGATGAGTCGGAAGTGCAGCAGCGGCATCAGCAACAGAAAGAAGAGTTTGTCGACAAGGACAATGAAAATCTGAAACAGCAAAAGAGTTTACCGATTGTCGGAGAACGACGCGCTCACCCGGAGATAAGCGGAGACGGTGCCGAAAAGGAGGCTCACAAACAGCTTGACAATGAGAAGGAGGACTCAGACGAGGAGCAGGAGGAGGTGAATATTCATTATTTCATGCGAGTTTATGGCGGTTTTACGTGAAATTGGAGCAATTTTGCTTTTGAAAATGTGTTCGAATCCGGGTTAGGGGCTTTGTCGCATATGCGAATTGTGTAGGGTTGTCTTATTACCTGCCCCATTTGTTTTTTTTAATGTTCACATACAGGCCAAAGCTGACGGAGAAGTGGACGAACATTTGAAGGAGAGCAAGCCGGAGCAGCAGCAACATTTGGCGGATGCACTTGGGGAGGACCATTCGAAGGAAGTGAACCCCGGAGCAATTGAAGGTGCTCCCACACCTAAGACCATTCGTCGTTTACTGGGTATAAAACTTGCACAAATTTCAGCTCCTCTTATCAACATTGACGAGAAGGATGATCAGCAGCAGTGACAAACGGGGGGCATTTTCGGATAATGTTTTTTTTTACCAGCAGATCTTTCAAGTGGAAGCCACTCATTGGGAGGAGGGTGAGCGGGTCTTGTTTCAATAGCAATGCAATTTTGATCCTTATAAATTCATACAGCTTCTTGCTGACTTCCAATCTTTACTTGTTACTTTGCTTTTACTCCATTCATTTGATTTTTTCCCATTACTTCCTATGTAATATACACATACCTTAGTCTTCCTTTTATTCACGTGGGTATAAACTACATTTTGGATATATGCTACCTAAATAATAAAGCATAAGTGAACAAAGTGAGATTTTCTTTGTGGGATGGAATTTGTGTACCGCAAGAACTGATTTGTGGCGTACGTGGATTTATAGTTCACAATTGTAGGAGGAGTTTCAAAAATAAACAGGGATATTCGACAAGATCCTGCCGTCGTATCCATCCGTATACTTCCGATACACAACCAAGACAAAATTGAGGGGTTTTTTCAATAATTCTGAGATACATTTTGTGTTCCTATGATTTTGTGGTTGGCCGGCAAGAAAATAATGTAAATGAGTGGTGAGTTGGGGAATTGTTTGTTCAGTAAAGAGGAATGGCACATTCAAGTTTTCGCTTCCCGCTTTGCACGCCTTCAACGTAGAGGTCCATAGCATCCGCAGACACTAATTCTTAAAAAAGGGTACACTATAAAATAAAAAGAAACGAATCAGCGCCCCGCCCCATCCAAAATCAATTTTGCATGCCATTCCGCCCTGGACCAAAATTTTAAAACCCAGAAAATGAAATTTGACGGACCGTCCCGTCTCCATCCCGCTGTCGGTTTAATTTGCTCTTCAACAGCTGCCTAAACACGGCCATGTTTTCGCCAGTGGCATAATCTTTGATGAGCTCCTCCTTTTTCGACTTAGGAGTTAGCTCCTCATCCGATGACTCGAAAACGCCAATGCATTTCTGTTAACAATAAGCATGAAATTTGCAATAGAGGTGGCGCACTCATCAATTAAAATGAATTTAATTTACGGTAGATTGGGTGTCGCCGTTCCTCGTCAGTTCTGCTGACTGCGACAGCGGCGGTTTGTCGCTGGTTGTTCCATTCATCTCAACAAGTTTGGATGGCAACGGTGGTGTATATGGCGCACGGACTGGAGTTATCACTTCCAGCACTTGTATATCTTTAAAAAATAGAAGGAAATGGAGAAACATTGAAATCCTCATTGTAAGACCAAAAGGAGCAAAATGGTCGTTAGTCGACCGTATTTGTAAAATTCTGGACAGGAAATGATACATTATCCACCCCTTGCAAGTGCATTGTTCCCTGTTGATAGACACACCAAAATTAATGCAAACCAACCATCGTCGTCATCTTCTATAAGTGCTTCATGTAGGCTTTTGTTAGCCACCAATAATGGGGCCGGGTGTGAGGGGTCTTCAATTGGTGACGAAACAGTGCGTGCCCTCTTTGTCAAAGAACCACCGTTGCATTCACCGCCCTCTTCCTCATCTGCACCGGAACTTGGTCTAAATTTGGTGGTGGAGTCAAAACACCGCAATAGTGGGAAGAATTGTAAGAAATGATTTAGTCATGAAAAAACGATTTCTTTTCTTAACCCAACCAAATTAAATGCTGACAATGGGAATCTGATTTGGATTCTTTAAAAAGTTGAATGTGTCTTTCGGAACACCGATATACGAATATACCTGGCTTTTAAGCTGATGTATTCTTTGTTGAGAGAGTCGATTGTCTCTGTCAGCTCAATGCGTTTCCTTCCAAGTCGCTTGGCCTATAATTTGTGCGTTTGGGTCTTTACTTTTTGACCTCTGTCAAATTTTCTTTGCGCACAACAATTACCGCTTTTGCAATGTCTGACACTGTTTTAAGTTTGGGGCCGTTTTTCGTCGAGTCGCTGGCGTTCAGCTGAACTGCTCGGGCCGTCTCCTCTTCGTGTTCAACTTCAATGTGTTGCAAATCTGTCTGAACCGCAACCTCACTGTGTTCCTATAAATAGGTGCAAAGTTTTAACGGCAATACCTTAGATATTTTTTAGGAAAAAATTATGATTTTATGAATAGCTTAAATTTTAAAATTCTGTTTTCTGTTTAGAGGTTGGTGTTTAGCGAAATAGATGTCAGACTAATGATAAGAGACCAAAAAAACTTTTATAAACAAATATTTTCCCAAAAACTCGGAACAATAAAAAAAAAAGTCCAGCAAAACCTTCCGTTTACTGGAAGGCGACTGCGAAGTATTGTCCTCACTGATGTTGTTGTTGCTGTGTTCGTTGTTGTAGTCCCGCTCAATTTGCTCTATGAATTCAATTGCCTCTATTCGGAACAAGCCGCTACGCTCAATTATAGCCTTTCCACGTGCCAAATGGATGTCTTTGTTTGCACTTTCATGTACCTCCTGCTGCAACTTCCTTCGCAGTTGGTCCAACTCTGCCTCCACCCGTTCCTTGTAATTCTGCAAAAAAAAAAAATTAAAAAATGATTGTGGTGATGGTGGTTTGTGTTCGTAATGTTTTTTTTTATTAGGCAATGACCCAAAATGTGGTCGGATCGCTAATGTCGCAAATTGACCATGCGATCACACCAATATGGCTAGACATTTTCGACCTGCCATTTCTTTTTCTCCTCCTCAAAGTCGCTTCGCATTTGTTTCTCACGCTCGCTCGACGCTTTCTTTTCGCGATCAATGTTTATCGTCACTTCCTTTGTGCAATGTTGTCGCCACGCCTGCTTGACATGCTCGGCCTTTTTACTCAACTGCACACAACCCTTGCATCCAGCGACAGCGGCCGATTCAGACTGAAAAAATGAGTAACCTAGGTTTATATATTTTCACATTAATAGAGGCTATTTAAATAAAATGAATTTTTGTGATTTTATTTTTTTTATACAAGATCATCGGTAAATGAGAGTAAACTCGAGCGAACTCTACACCGACTCGTACTGTTACTCGAATTTTGAAACGATTCAAACACCGGTTTAAGCGTCTACAAAGGGGATTTTTTTCAACGATTGGTTAAGCTTAAGATTTCTGTTCGTCAATTTTATATTTGCTCAAAATCATACGCCTAACGCTTTGATACTTCATAATTTTAACTGCCTATTCATTTACGGCACTCAAGAAAGAGTAACAGTGTTTTGAGCGACTGAGAATCGAATTTAATACACTACAGCTTTAGCTCCAGTTAGTTCCAACTCGCATGCCCGTTCAGTTTCAGTGTCGGTTTTGCGCTTCACCACCGGTTCGTCTCCTGAAACATACAAAGTAAGCCACTCCAATGGATTGTTGTTCGTGTAGTTCGTAGGAAATAAACGAGATTCAGTCCTTTTGTTAAAATTTAGGACTGTAAAAAATATCTTTGGTGAAAAGAAAAGCCACCGAAACTATTTAACGACACATTTGTCTTGTGTCAAAAATAACAAGTACATGACAAGCTGTGTTAGACAATAAACACCAAACTCACTTGTATCTTCCGCGTCTTCGTTGCTCGTTGACATTTAGCTCTTACTGATTCCTTTCAGAATCGAATCAAACGCAAGATAAACAAAAAGAAAGATTTCTGTAAACATGAACAAATGAAAAAAAGTAAAAACTATGTAAGTCTTATTATTTGTTAGTCGGTATCGTTCGGTAATTTGAAGTATAGTCCAGCAAATTAGGAAAGAAATAAGAAAATTTAGTCGATTTTTATTTAAAAACTAACAGTAATCGGCTAATGGTTAATCAAAGCGCCTTATTTATTAACTGAATAAGGGTGTTGGTGAGCTGGGGTGAGGACGTTTGAACGACACTCATCTTAGTCTCCTAAATCTCCGTTTTATTCTTCATTCGTTTTAGGTTGTTCGGCAATTTTTGTTACTCATTTCAGCCCTAAACTGAAAGATTTTTTCTGCCAATTATATGCAGACTCGTCAAAAAAGGGGCATATAAAATCGGCTGTGGTAGTAAAATAATTTTGCAAAAAGCACGGAGGGAGATGGATGACACATGACACGACACAACAGACACATTGATAAAGCGAGATAGCGGTACAGATCAAAAAGAAAAGGCAGAGAGTGATAGAGTAACGGCCATGGGAAAAATGCTGCTGGCAGTCGCAAAATAAATTTGGGAAACTTTTGCACTGGACCACGAGAAAAAGAGCAACGAACAGCAGCAAAACTTCACTTTTCTTATATCATTTCGCTAGTAAAAACACATAACCTGAATAGTAGCGAAAGTGAAAAAGGAATCGCTGAAGGGACAAAGATAAAAAAAAGGAGTCGTTGGAGGGGCGAAGGAAAAAAAAGGAGTCGTTGGAGGGGCGAAGGAAAAAAAAGGAGTCGTTGGAGGGGCGAAGGGAATTAAAGAGTCACTGGGCGTGGGGAGGGACCTTTTTACGTACGTACCCGTCAATTTTTTCTTTCCTCCCTCAACAGTAAAAAACGAATATAAACAAAAAAAAAATCGATAGGCTAAAATGAGAGCGAATTCGGATCGAATGACCGTGACGGCGCCCCCGAAACATTCTTGTTTATTTATTTATTTATTTTAAGAGCAAATCCGTAAGGCACTCATCATCGGGTGCCGGGGGGGGGGTGGGAGTACAAGGCGTGTAAGGTCAACTGGCCGATGGCAAAATTTTTGTGTTGTATCTTTTTTGTTAGCCAGCAAATTTCTGTAAAAATTGGTTCATTCGAAAGCTCTACCTGTTTAGATGCTATAATTAAGCACAAGTTAAATGATTAAACAAGCAATCTCTTAAAAAAATAACGATTTTCGTGAATTTGTTTACTTTCCAACTAATTAGTTAATTCTTAATAGCTTCTGCTTTATATCTTTAATTTTGCAATTTTTGAGAAACGTTCTATAAATTTGGCACAAGAAAAATGTGTCAATAAAAGGATAAATACGCACGGCAAACATCAAAAAAAAAAAAAGGTGAATCGATGCGATGGGAAATGATTGATGGCACGGCACTTACATAGACAATGAAACTTTAGATGGCATATGGCTTGTTGGGTAAGGGAGGGGGGGGGCGGGACGCTGAACGGTATGGAAGGGTAAGGCAAAGAGAAAAAAATAACATTTTATTGAGAGTTGCATTTAGTTTTTAAGGATTTGAGATTATAGTAAAGTGAGGTACATATGTATAGCAACCAAAATGGAAAACCAGTGACAAAAATAGAAATAAATAATACTCATAAAGGGTAATATTGTAATTGAAAAATGGGGGAGCCAATAATAGCAATTTTCAAAATGGGGAAAAAGGTGGACCCATTTTTCTTTTGTGCCATACAATTCTTACCTAATTAAGTCGGTTGGTTAATTGAAAGAACAGAAGCCGGCAGAAAGGCAAAGGAAATATGGCGGAGTGCCTTTGCCATTTCCAACCATCAATTAATTAATTATTTGAATTTAATTGAATTGAGGCTAATTGCGGCGATATGCTCAGCCAGCAGTGAGAAGCAGATGGGGTCCGTCCGATTTAGAGCCTAAGTAAAAAAATGAAGAGGCGACATTGAAAGGCCTGCAGCAGTCCAATGGAGGCGATAGATCGATCCCAAGTAAATAAAAAGGAAATTCATCAAATTCCCTGGAGGGACGACTCTGGTGGCGACATTGGAATTGGAAGGCCAACAAGCAGACAGAAAAGAGAAGGGTGTCGAATGGAGGAGGGGCGGGCGATGCAACGGAGGCCACCCGCCGGAGGGGACGGATTTACACATACATATGTATAATAAAGGGTAATAGAGCACCGAGGCGATGTGATGACACGACACGGAACAATAATGGGAAAGGCATACAACAACAGCGTGTGGGTGTGGAGAAGGGCGCCAGAAGGCGGCAGCAGATGGATGAACTGTTGTTGGCAAAATGTTGTTGGCCCGCCGCCGGGGACGGACCGACTCGGAGAAGATCCTAATCATTGTTGACAACGGCAAGGACAGAAGGAGAGAGAGAGAGAGATAGAGGGGAAAGGGAGAGTTCAAGAGATGGGCAGAGTGAGAGGGGGAGAGAGAGAGAGAGATGGGAGAGAAAGAGAGAGCAGCAGAGGACGGTAGAGGACAGCACGCAAAAGTGATTGAAAGGTGTGAATGAAGAATTTGTGGCAACAGCAGCAGATGAAAGCAAATTGGGCGACGATAAATCGCAACATTTGTTCCGATAGGTCGTACTTTTTAAATTTCCTTTTATTTTTAAAAATAAAAAAGAAAACCAAGTGTATAAAAATAAATATGAAAGAACCAGTTCCTGTTTGTAGCAAGCAGTGAAATCCTTCCTGGTACTGAGAACAGAAAATTGACAAAGATCATCTATTACATGGAGGATGTGAAGGTGACAGACATGGTCCGCCAATTGTGGGCATGGATCAACAGAGATGGGACCGGTTGTCGAAAATGGAGTACCGGAATCCAAAATTCAGGACACCCCAAAAAAAGTCCGAAATTGCCGGAATCAGGTTCCATCCTTGGTATGGACTGATCAGAAAGTGCTGTGAAATTCGCTGGAGCGAATGAAGACATGGCCATTGCTTCGACTTGGCCGTCGTAAACGAAACGGACCATTTTGGCTTTCGTTTTCCGAAAACATGAATCAATTTTGTGCATCGGACGAAGCCTGTCGACATTTTCGGTCTGCAAATTCGGGGAGACATTGAAGTCGACATAAACAATTTTTATTATTGTATTTATCAATTACAAATTAAGTTGTTCGGAACGGAGATGGAACAAATATTGTCGAATTGAAAATTGGCACCCAAAAATGCTAATGATATCATAATATAATGGATCTGTTCCCGGCGGAATGATATTTTTGGTATTTTGCCGTGATGATTCATTTATTATTCCCATTTTAATAATCATCACCAATTCAAAAAAAATCGACAAATTGAATAAAACAATAATACTTGGTTATAAACGGCATACAAATTTTGTTTATTGGGCGGAGAAGGTACAAATGTTAAAAAGGTCATTATTATGCAGAATTATAATAACAAGTGAACATTGATTGGGCAACATTTTGTGCGTCATGGCATGACAAAGGCGGCGAAAGGTCGTGGCAAGGATAAAGAAAGAAGAGTTTGAATTAGAGACCGAGCTGGACTGGATTTAACAGAATTTAGTGATCCGGTAAAACCCTGATTGCAAGGATTGACCAGATTGAGGCGACAAAAACTTGAATTCGGCTGACTGAACATTTCTGGCACTTTCCTTTATTTTTTGAAAGCTCGATCTTTAATTTGAATGCCATAATGAAAAGTTGGAAAATAATAGTGACCCATGAATCCCCCAGCAGCAGAAGGGAAATGAAAACAAATTTACATTTAAGAAAACGTCGGCATAGGAGATTGTCATTTCAGTGACTGATTTGTTTGTTTTCTCATTGGACGACGCATTTTTTGTTGCTGCCAGCGCTGCTCCACCGTTTTGTTGTTGTTCGCATTCCGTCAAGTCTAAAAATGAGTACAAAAATTTGATTTTAAGTAATTTTTTCGATCACCGAGCAATGTATAAATCTATAAATCCCACTCTAGGTTGGTCCATCATACTGTACTCTCGAAAACCGCCCTAAAATAGTGCCCCCTTTGCCTACCGTAATCTTCGTCTTCGCTATTCTGATTTGTGCCATTGTCGTCACTGCCATCAGAATTTGCCGTCGGCACCGCTGCCACCGCAGCGCATTTTGCCAGCGTCACACAGCTGAGCATGCACTCGCACCAAATGGCGGCGTCAAAGTGCGCGAGTGTGCCAAAGTCGCGCAGGCACAATGCGGCGGCCAGACGCAAATGCTTGGCAAACAGTCGCAGTTGGACGCGACGCAGCGATTGCCTGCGAACAATCGATGCGAATGCTTTTTTGTGCTGAAACTTCGGTTGCGGCACTAACCATTCCGTGGGCACAGGACAACGCACAAGCAAATCGCGGAACATGTGCAGCAATTCGGACAGTGTGTCCAACCTGTGGAAGAATTGCTAATGACCAATCAAACACCGGTTCAGAAAAAGTGCTACCACATTTTAGCTGCTCGATAATCCCCTCCCCCTGGGGCTCCCTGACATCTCCCCAGAGGGTTCCCGGGACACCCCCCTCCTGGGGCTCCCGGACTTCACTCTCACTGGCGCACCCGGAAATCCCTCTTCCTTGGGCTCCCTGAACCCCCTCCCCCCGCCCCCATAAGGCTCCCGGACATTTTGTCATGAAGGGCATTTCGATAGTTTAGGTCTGTGTTGGGGGGAGTGCATTTTTAAGGAGTGGAATGACGGATAAATTGTCAAAATGGTGCCGGTGCGCAATTAGTGTTTTCTGTTCAATGAATCTAAACCCTTTATTGACGGTATGCATTCTTAAAAATGGCAACCACCTGCTGGTGTCGTCGCCCGAAGTGACACTTCTTGTGCCCAGGCTGCACTCGCTGCGACTGCGCGTGCGGTGCATTTGTTGTTGTTGATGGACACCGACGCTGCCGCCTGATGTCTCTTCGCGCGCGTGAGGTGGCAACAACGAAACTAGCTCGTCCAGACAACGGCACAACAGCAGACGACGGCATTCAGTGTCAGAGAACATCTGACCAAAAATGGGTTTAATTATTCCCTAATTGTTAAATATCCGGGGATATGGGCGGATATCCATTTTAAGATGGCATTTGAAAAGGGAAAGATATAATAAATGCAAATTAAGGTCGGCACATAACTTTCGTTCGTCTTATTTGTTAGACCAACACCGAAAAAATTAGTTTAAAAAAAGTTATGATGAAGCACAAGCTTAGCGAATAAAGCGTTTCAAAAAAAGCTTGTAGCCCTTACACTCTATCCAATTCGACATTCGGATCACATACGATTCCTTCGTATTCAGACCGATTGGTCACCGGTAGTGGTCGAATGTCTGTATACCCTATTATAATATTGCCCCACCCCAACACGCCCACTAAATTGCCACCTGCAACAAAATCGGGTTGATGGTGTGCAGCGTTGAGTTGACAAAGGTGACAAATTGTACTCCGTTGTTTTTGTCGTTTTGCAGTGTGTACGGGCCGTAGCCATTGGTGGCGGCGATGCCAATTTGGGACCAGAATTCGTGCCGACTCAATGTGCCACCAGCGCCACCGCGCATGGACAGTGCGCGAGGTCGAGCCGCTTCCTTGCGCGTTGCCCAATGGGCCAAATAGGCAACACTGATCGGGCGGGTGCCGTCCGACTCATTTGTCGACGACGGCATCGACGCCTTGGACACGGATGACGCGGTTGGTGATCGCTTCTCTACCTTTAAGCAATTTTAAACACTAAAACAGGAATATATCCCATTTTTGGCAATTTACTGATCAGTTAGTTGTTAAACACTGATACCTTATACACAATCAATTCGTCCTCATCGTCCCCGCAAAGCAAATAATTGTTGATCAATCGCAAAAATGACAGTGCAAATGGTCCTTTGGCACTTGCGGCGGCGCCTGCCGCCGCTGTCGACGACGGACTGCCACTACTCACTTTTTTGTCAGTGCCCGTCAATTTGTTGTAGAACAGAATCTGAGTAAAAATGGTATGTTCGTTAAGACACATTTCGTAATTGATCACTGTTCGTGACAGCCACTGGCATAATTATGTCAAAAGCATTGGCGACTAATGACATACCGACGGAAGAATGAATGTTGGCAAATTTTATTAAAAATTATTTTTGGGTGGGAAGGTTCTAAACAAGGATTAAATTCTGATCTGATCCCCCCCCACCTTTTAAGCCCCCCCCCTGACAAAAATGTTGTATCGATAAGCTTGGGTTGGTTCAATTTGTGATCGGGACGGTGTCCCGATTGACAAACAAACCCTTTTTTTTTAAATCAAAATAATGTTTAAATTTGTCAACAGACTTGAAGATGCAAATTGCGCACATCGCCGCCCGTTGGCAGTCGAACTTTGATCAGTTCGTTCAGTTTAGGGCGATCCTCGGAAAACCAAACTCGGCACCGAAAACTGCTTTGCCGTCGGACACCCTCCGGGGTAACAACCTGACGGCGCCAATAATTAATTAATTATTTAATTGATTAGACCTCATTTATCAATCAAAATGGGATCATATAATGGAGAATTGTGTACCTCAATGGCTTCAGGTTGATAAACGCCTTCGTCGTCCACCACTGAAATGCTTGCCTAAAATTGAAACAACCATTTGTTTTGGTTAAAATTGCTCGAGTGTGAGGGGATTAATATTAGGGTAGGAGGCGGTCGGTTAACCGAAACGAAAATCGGGTTTTTTGGAACAAAAATTATATCAACGAGAAATTAGTCACTGGAAAATTGGTGTCATCAAATTATTACCTAATTCAATTTTTTAGAGTAATTCAATTTTACGCCATCGGCGTCGGACAAAAGCCTAATGAGAGACGAGTATTTTCCGGAAGGCAAAAAGGGGACGCTTATTCAAATAGGAATTATATTATTGTACTTCGACAGTTTTCTCGGATTTGCCAACTCCGTGCAGGTCGGCTCCGCGCACCCAAACAAACACTTCGTTCCGTCTTGAGGACGATGACGTATTGGCATTGGCATTATCCGACGCCGCTGCTCCTCCATTGGCACTATTTTCACCGCCCTTCAACATGCGCAAAATCTGCAACAACATTAAGCCGGATTTAATTGGCAATTTGTATATTCAATGACTGATCAGTTGTTGTTAAACACTGACCTTATAAAAGAACGGAAATAAGGAACTAAACGATTGCAAGTTAGATTTTCTCGGTTTATCGTTGGTCAGAGAATGGGAATTAAAAAAACGAGACCAGGGGCCCCGTCACATCTGCGATGTGACGATATGATGTGATGTAGGATCATATGCCCGACGCGCTGTTCAACGATTAGCGCGTTTCAATTCGTCATATCGCAGATGTGATCATCACATCGTACACAGTGAAACAAATGAAGTTCGTCATTAGGGTAGGACACGGTCGGTTTTAAACCGGGGGTACCGGTTTTCGGTTAGGCCGGTTTTCCGACCCCCGGTTTTCGGTTTCGGTTTTTGGTCG
>JAKKIK010001170.1:0-18561 GCA_024500135.1 Heterodera carotae | reverse complement strand
CATTTTGGACAGCCTGAAACATTTTTTTTCGCATTTCGTAAAATCTGCTATCATCATACCGTGGAAATAACATCCCATGTACTCGATGGCGAGATCGCGCTGAGCCGGCTGCCGGACATAAAGTCCGTCAAGGCGAAAACCGCTGTCATCCACGTGCGCTTCGCCAACCGACCAGTGCGCTGACTGGACTTGTACTCCTAAAGATTAGATTTTCATTATTTATCAAGGTTAAACAACCAATATTTAAATTCCGTGATAAAAAGAATAAACGGAAAGATTAAAGTTTGAATTGAAAAATGGGACAGATTCATAATAAATAAATAATGGACTCATATGGTTTGGAAATATAATGCTTCTATGGCTCGCTTAATAAAAAAACCAATTTCCATTTAAATGTTCACAAATATGTAAAAAATTAACGAATGAATTGGTATTATGAGTATTGTCAGCTATTATTAGTGGCTTATGCTAAAGCAAATTCAATGCTTACATGAACTCAAAATGAATGAAAAAATGAATATCGTTTGATGAATTTATAGAAATTATTTAAATTTGTAAAGAGGTGCGATGTCGTTTTAAAAATATATTTTTGTAAAGTTATATCAATGCTAATCAAAGTCAACCCCATGGATCAACATGACATGAAGACTCGAATGGACACTTTGATGTCGATAACTTTTTTACTAAATAATATAAATTCATATACAATTCTAATTGTTGCACTAAAATTATAATTTATTATATAAAATATTTTTTTAAAAGTCAATTTAAAAAATTTTAAACGTTCAAATCAAATTATTAATCCATAATATTTAAATTGATTTCAATAATAATATTGATATCAATTGTTAAATTTATTCACGCAATATACGAGAATTTATTTAATTCAACCAAACTAAATTAGAACAAGTTTGGCAGAAAATTTAAACCAACAGTAGAAAAAAAAAATTTCTTGCAGGTTCAAAACGCGGCGCAGTGTTATCCAGACTATAACAAGACCATGACCCAATTAAACTAAGATATAAATCTAAGACTAAAAAAATCAGCAAAAACACAAAATTTTATTTTCACATAAACGAAAATGAACGAATAAAGCAATCAATATAAGGATAAAAGCTTAAATCCAAAACCAACATTTTAATATTTGAGGAATAAACAAATTTTCGAACTAAATTATACATACAAAATAAAGCACCGTTCAGGGTGTCTGCTGCTGCTAGTTTTTCTTAAACTAGAAAGCACATACACGTAATTATATTACTCTTTACAAAACGAATATATTTTTGTACGTGGAAATAAAATGAAAAAATTAAAGATATTATTTTGAAGAAAGAAAAACACGTTTATAACAAATATTTCAATGCAAAATGTCGAGCAGAATTTTACAACATGTATCTCAATTATCAAGAAATTATAGAGCCAAATTAATCATTGTATCATAAGACTTTAAAAGAACTACAGTGAAGGCAAAGTAAATAAATGCGACTAACTGTATTATATTGTATGTAACATAAATGTCTAAACCTTTTATACCATTTAACCGCCTATGAAGGAATATTATTATCTTTGACACTTTGATTCGTTTATGCGCGAATTTGTCAAAGAAAATAGCGAAAAAAACCACCAATGAAATATTAACGACAAAAGCTTGATAAATAATAACTCTTTTTTTAAACAAGCAGCATCGAATCGATTCATTGAATATATAAAAAGACTCTAAGCAAAAACTAAAATAAGAACAAATTGTAATCAATGTAATCTGAAAAACATTGGAAAAACGCTTAATAAATGCTCGAAAAACAAATTATAAACATAAATAACCTTTTAATGTAATAATTAAATTTGGTTAAACATTTATAAACTTTTACATTGCAAGCCTGCTATATCTAAAACATTTAAATAGCAAAGTTGCTGTCAATTAAATTTTATCAATGTAATATTCGGAGGCTTAAGATTCCTTCAAAAAATAGAATATTAACCTTACGAATAGCGGTCCAACTGTCTTTTATTAAAAAGGTGTTCTTATATAGTTTCCTGCCATATCTGCTTTTTTAGCTTAATAAATATAGTTGGCTTATAATATTAGAGCTTTTTGGAAACTTCACTATTTTATGGTTGAGTATTTTGTAGTTCTTATCTCACGCAATGCATATTCATCTCTTTGAACCTTATCGACACCATGATTATGTTTTTTAGATACATAGTAAAAATTAATTTATTTAGAAACATCATCTAACCCTTTCAACGTTCGAAAACTTTAAATTATCATTTTGAAGAATTGGTTGGTTATCTTGAAAAACTGTATTGGGAAAATCATACTGCTCGAGGATAATTCGATATGGCAGCTAGGGCGACATTATACTCATACTCATCCTTCCTTTCCTCACATTCTTGCCCATGCAACAACATTACAGACCAAAGCCCACCACACTCAAATTAAGAGATTAAATCTTAACTGCAACTGAACAAAGGTAAAAGGTGTCGCAATTCGATTGCGAAAGAATTAAAGAAATTACAACCCCCGCGCCCTCCTCCATACATTCCCACGTTTCTTGGTTGACCGGAAATCCCGATAAGATTATCCACCCCTCTGACGGTTGGCGGCTTTCACTCATGTAACAATTCCTTTTTTTTCCCTGTGATCGGATACAAAATTGCTCTGTTGCTTTTTTCCTTTGACTTTTCTACCTTTTCTCCCGTGTTGAAGCGGTCCCTAAGTGAATTTGACCCCAATAAAATTTTGAAATGTAAATTCGTCTTTTATAAGGTTATTTTGTTTATTTTTTTAATTTCTTATTTATAACACTTTTCGATTTATTTAACATTTAAACAAAAATGTTTATTTTAATTTATTAACATTTAATTACGATTGTTTGTTTTAAATAAAATTGGTTTGCAACCTTTTTAAGTTTCTATTGTGAGCTCCTTCCTAAATTATCGTGAAAATTTTAATGTTCAATTTATTGCATTTTAAGTAAAATATTTATGTTTAAACCGGGTATTAGGCAAGAACATCTTCAAAGCGTACACAATATCCCACGTGTTATTCTAGCACTACGTCATCTTAATGAGCAAAATTAGCAACCCTATAATGTATTATTATATTTTTCTGTGTTATGAACAACTATAGTTATTTTTACGCTTTCGCTCTTAATTCAACAACCTTTAGTTTAATATTTTATATTTTTCAAATTCATAAAATGTTTCTCATGTTTTTTTTGCTAAAAATATTTAGTTAGAATTATTAGCTTAGTTTTTATCGTAAATGCGAGTGCTGTAGGTACAAATTATTGCGACAAAACGATTTCAATCTTAGAATTTAAGCCAAATTTAGTTTTTCCAATGTTATATTCACGTTTATCGCATATTCCATTGCTATGATTTAATTTAAAGCTAAATAATTAAGTAAATTTTTTCTATTAATCTAAATAAATTTAATTTGGTAACTTTTCCAAATAATTGCTTATGGAACGAGAGAATACGTTTTATTTTTTAAAGTAAATACAATATATTTGCGTTTTTGGTTTTAGAAGATCAGAACAAATATAGGCTGGCATTATTAAAAATACCTTTATTATTACAACATGTTATTTTTTATTTATGGGTTGATACATAAGTTACGTGAGTATTTTTGTTCACCATGTTTCACTTAAGCTCTGTAGGAAAATGGCCAAAAATCTATGTTATTCAAAAATATAAACCTATGGATGCTACAAATTTTTTACCTATTGATTTAGACATGATTTATTTTAAATTTTGTAATTTCCTCTACTTTAACAGTTGTATTTGGTTAAATATACCTTAAAAAAATTCTCGGCTTCAGCCTCAAATAAACTTCCATATAATTATAGATTTTATTATTTAAATATTACATTAATTATAACCCTACGAGCGATTACATCATCTCCATTTGTAATTACAGCTCCAACTGCCTTAGTCTGAATGGATGAGCATTTTTTTAGCTGGCAAGGATATGCTGTTAAGCATGGATTTTCCAAATTTGTCCTAACACCACAGCGGTGGCGCCATTCGATAGAGGAGAACAAATCAGTAAGAACGCATTTGATCTTTTTCCGCTAGCCCAACTATGAAGCGAGTTATGGCCCAAAGAGTTTAAGTGTTTATTTAATGAATTGCCTCTGTTGTAATTTTTTTGTGCCAATAAAAAAATGTTTGGTTAAAATTTTTTCTCTATTTTATACTTTAGTTAATGGTTATTTTCTGTTTTCTTTGTTTCTGTTAATATAGATTACTGTTTTCAAATGCGCAAGAGAATCACTGCGTAATCCAAATAGTATTGTGTCGTTTGATTTTTATTTTAAAAGCCAAAGCCAAAAATAGGTGGTAAGCCTTGATGATTTTTCCTGAAAACCGTTAGTAGTGTAGTACCCATTAATCCATTCCAAAAATTGAGCCAAAACCTGGATCCAAAAAAAATGTTTTCATACCCCCTTCCCCGCTTCTTCCCCGCCTTCCACCCCTTTCTTCTTTTTCCCCGCATCCTTCCCCGCGTATTACCCCACCCCTCCCTACAAAAGCCGACCCCCTCCCCCTCCCTACAAAAACCGACCCCACCCATAAATAACCCCCCCCCCTGTTTCCCTTCCTTCCCTCTTCCCCCGATCGTTTCCATTCCCCGTATCCTTCCTTACCCTCCTTCAAAAAAGTTATGCAATCTGCCCCTCCCCGATCACGGTCATTAATCAAAGAAAGACGCGCGGCGAAAAGCGAATGTTGCGGGAGGGAAGGCAGGGGCCGGGGTCCGCTGAAGGGCATGTGCCCGCGGGGATGGGCAAGGGGGAGGGGTCCGCTGGCGGACATGTGCCCGGGGCAGCAAGAAATGGGGGCATCGGTTGTATTAGAATAAATTAGGAGGACGAAGAGGGCAAGAAATCAATAACATTATAATGTTTTGCTATAAAATATAGCATTAATCACAACATCAAAATTAAAAGAAATCAAAATATTCGGTTTCTTCGGGACTTTCCGGGTCAGGGTAAAGAAAACAACACCAGGTTGGGCAAATAAATTGAAATATTTGACATATTGTTAGAAGATTGAAATAATTCCAGCGACGAGATTTTTTTGGCTCTCGAATTTTGGGAAGTTTCTCTCTATATCCTAAGAGTTAGGTTAGAAATTAAGCGAGATAATAGCTAGTTGCTTTTCTAAGTATTTCAAGTGATAAAAGCAACTCCCCCGAGTCCCGGTGTCTAGTCCAGATTCCGGGTCCCGAACAACACTGACTAATACCTTTGAACTATTTTCAGAAACTAAAAAATTTTTCACCCTCATAAGAAATGCCAATATAATTTATTTTTTATTCGTTTATAAATTTTCAACATTTTATTTTTTATAGTTATGGACTTTTATAACCAGCGTCAATCTTTGCTGCCCCATGCTAATGCGCCGAATCGAATGTCCGAAGACGGACAGTGGACTTGTTACAAGGTTGCATTTTGCCTCATATCAGGGTGACCTTTTTTGCCACTAATTAGGGGCATTTGCCACTATTTTGGGGGTCTTGGCACTATTTAAGAAGCCACTATTTTTGTAATAGAAATTTTTGAACATTTGTATCTTTTTGGATAAATTCTCTTAACAAATCTAGCAAAAAAATCTCAAAAAAATTTCTCGGCGCCGACCCTCTCCATTTGGGTTACAGGTAAATTTGCGCCAAAACAATAAAAAATTGACCTTATTGCAATTTTGGGGCCAATTTCTTAACAAAAATATGTCTGATTAATAAAAATTTCCCAGCGGCGCCTACCGGCACCGCTTGAGCCACCTTTTTGAGTTATGAAGGAGCCACCTTGCTCATAACGAATAATTTTTTTCTGGCTTTTTAGTGCTTTGTCAACAATTTCAATGGCCGTTCGAATTGCTTCAATTGTGGCACACTGCGTGTCAGTGGCGAAGCATTAGCACGGGGCGCCAAAGACATGCCTATGGTTGGCGTACTTCCATGCGACAGTAAGTAAAATATTTAATTCTGTCAACGGATAAACATTTTGACTATGGATTTAACTTAAAAAAGTGTTTTGAGTCCTGCTATTTAAAATCCTGACCGGCCGAACCAATTATACAAATATGTGCAACTTTTGGGGAAATCTCTTAAAATGCCGCCATGAAGGAATTCATTTTTTGGCCCGTTCCTTTTGTCTCAATTTTCCCCTTCAGCGCTGCTTTTACGCGAACTGCTTTTAACTGCAGATGAAGCGTCCATTCTGGACACTGTTTTGAGCGATGGACACATTGAATTTTTGCCAGGAAATCCACAAGGTTTTTTAAATTCTGCATTTTTGGCTTGTAAAAAGACGTTTAAGGTGTTTTCGAAAATAGCCGAAAAAGTCTTGGCTCTACCACAGTGAACACATCATTTGGCGTTTTGCCAACTTTTCGTATGAATTTCTAAGAAAATCTTGTTAAGTGTTTTGATTTTCAGCTGCTCCTGATCTATCACAACGTTAATACGAGCCCGGTTCCGGCTATTACTATGACAAGACCACCGGTTTCTATTTCGTTCCAGAAGCTGAATTTTTCTATTCACCAAAAAGCAAAAACGTATGATTTTTCATTTACACCAGGCATGTTCTCTAGCTGAGGATTTATGTCTCTAGGATGTATATTTAATATAAAAATTCAAACGTTATTTTAGATCAAAAACAAAAAAGATTGGTTAGGATTTCTATGTTGTTATGAATGAAAAGAGTAGAGCTTCCCAAATTTTTGAACATTTTACTGTGTCTCACGAATTTCGGTCCCATTATTAAGGCAGAAAAATCCCAATGACATAATTTTTCTTTTTTTCAAAAAACACTTGTTTTGGGCCAAAATTTTTGTTGTTTTTAAGATTTAACAATATCTTCCCCCCCCCCCCCCTGTAAACATAGTGAGGCTACACGAAATTTCTTAATCGAAAAACGGATCAAAAAAATTTGTTTAGTCTTATCAAATCCTTGTGAACACTCTCACCGGCAAGACCATCACGCTTGTGGTCGAGGCCAGCGACACCATCGAAAACGTCAAGGCCAAGATCCAGAACAAACAAGGCATCCCCCCGGATCAGCAGCGTCTGATCTTCGCCGGAAAGCAACTTGACAACGGCCGCGCACTGTCCATGTACGGCATCAAAAAGGAAGCGGTCCTCCATCTGTCCATTCGGGTTCTGGGGGGTGCCCGAACAGCAAAGACCCATGTCCCTGTACACTCGTCGAAAACAACACAAAAGCAAAAAGAAAAAATCATCCAAAATAACAACAAGGCTAAAAGCTGCACGATTTGCGACCTGCCGCCATTCATGCAACTCTTGAAAGACACTGACCCGGAGGGCTTCAAACAATGTATTCGGGCAAGGAGGAAGTGCTCGAAAAAATAATTGAAGGTAAAGGATGTATTCTAAGTTCTTATATGTTACGGGCAATGTCCATAGCTTCTGGCGGCCCCATGATTAACCAAATTCAAACTAAGGTCCAATCCTACACCACTGCGATGCGTGTAAAAATGACTACGGCTACTATCTGGTACGTTGGCAGGGCTCTTCCTTAGATATTGGTCTCGGAAGAGGTCAATCCTATCTCGGCGAATGGAACCTGGTAATAGAATTGCGTTTTGGTGTTTTTTGTTGACCTTTTTTTTTGAGAAACCGTCACACCTGGAAACATACTTCACCGAGCAAAAGAAAAAACTGGAGAACCGCATGGAGCATCTCTCAGAGGATCTTGAAGACGCCGAACGGGTCCTGACAAGCCCAACTGAGATGTTGGACCGAATAGAAGACTGCGTATTGGAAATGCCCTCGGGGGCAGAGGTGGATAGGGGGCGGGGTTGAACAAAAGAAGGCAGAATAAATAAATTTAGGCGGTCACGTTAAAAAAAGTGAAAAAGCGAAGTAGGGGAGGCAAAAAAGTCAAAGAAAGAGAGCGGCGTCTTGAGCAAGAGAGCGTCGAAACGCTTTCGATGACAACGTCAACATTTCGAAGAAGAACTGCATGGTACGAACAACAAATACAAAAAATGATACAGCGGCGGAAGCGAAAACAAACACAAGCAGCAGCACAGCCGTCGCAAGAACAATCCACTTCAAATCGGGAACGCACCGAAAAGCTAAATTTTGAAGTGTAAAACGCGCCCTAAAACATTGTTGATAAAAAATATTAATTAAATTGGACGGAAAAAACATCATAAATTTCGCATTTAATTTGTTTTCATTTTCCGTGAAATGTAAAGGCGGTGTCAATAGCCCTGTGTGCCTAACGGCGCGCGTTGGGGCTTGGTGCCTTTTCGGCGCTGCCCGCCTTGCGTTTCACGGAAAAGGATAGAAATTTTATGGCAAATCTTTATAAACACTCCGAATAGAGATTGAAAACCTATAGTTTTTGGCAATTTATCGGTTGTGAGAGTGCGAAAAAAGCAAACAATATAAAATGAGCAACAAAAAAGGTTCAAACAATGGAGAGTCCTAACAAAAAATTTTTTTCAACTGGCAACTATTTTTTTTACATCTGCCATAAATATTGGCCCAAAATTCACGTCAATCTGGCTACAATCGCCACGCAACGTAACGATAGGTACGCAGGCGCCAGGAGATACCAATAAGCCGCGAGTGTCTAAAACGAAAAAATGAAAATAATAGAAACCATAAACATACTTAAAGAGCGCCCATTCAGCGTGAAAACAGCCTCACAGGTCGTGAGGCAGACGCCCACCCCGATAACATCGGGGGGGGGGGGGCTAAAAGGAGGCGCAGCGACAATTTCCGGCGCTTCATCGAATCCGAGAAACGATCCCGAGTCTTCGTATGCCCACGTGTGTTGTGCTCCCCCTACGAGTTTGTTGTGGGGGATGGGCGTCATACCAAGGCCGAATGCATATGTGCTAAAGGCAACAAAAAATAACGGTTACGGGTACCAATTAAAAAAGAGCACCCCCGAGCCCGCACATGGCACTCGTAATAGATAACCGTGCGTGTAAAATGGTCGTAAAGACGCGGGAAGCAATATGCGGAACACCTAAAAAATAAAAATTCGAATTTAATAAAAATAGGATAGTAATACCGTTCCTTCGTCCGTAGAGAGTTTGCATTGACAGTTAAAACGTACCTAAAGATAGAATTTTGTAGAGAGTAAATAAAACCACCAAAGAGGGGCATACCTAGGAGGAGCATTCGCCCGTTTATATATCATTTATTTGCCTTGTTTATTTGTATGAACATGAAGGCAGAACGCAATACCGCCAAACATTTATTTTGCTCCTTTATTGTCGTCCTTCGACGCTACTAGTTTGCGCAAAAACCCTAGGGCATGCAACACCACGAAGGGAAAAAATTATCCCCCAAAAAGAAATTATTTTGTCCAAACAAAAAATCATACGTTGGTTATATTGCCGGAGGCAAGGAACATAAAAAACTTTGTTCGCGAGGCGGAACGTGAGAAATTTAAAAAATTTCCTGCTCTATATTGAATTTTTATCAGCGAATCTTATTCAACAGAACAAACAATGTTTTTTCAAATTGAAAAATATATAAAATGAAACAGAGAATATCCGACACAATGTCATACTAGTTCCACAACCCCCCGTTTGGGCTTGAGTTCGTAAACATCTCATCAACAGGCCTGCGCGTGTAGCGCTCCTCATCACTGTCCTCTTTTTCTTTTTCCTTCCAGTCTCGGTACTTATTTTCCCATTCATTCTCGACGGCTTGCCGTTTCTTTCGCCAGCCTTCCGGATCCTCTTTTCTTTCTGCCTCTTCCTTCTTCTCCCGCGCAAGTCGTTCGGGCCAATATTCCGTCCATAACAGGCGGGTTCGTCGGAGGTGTTCTCGCCGTTCTTTCTGTTGTTGTTGCTCTTGTTGCTGTTGTTTTTGCTGTTGCTGCTGCCAGTACAGCTTGTTCCTCCTGTCCATTGTCGCCAAATCCTCGTCAGTGAATGTTGGCAGGGTGATGTCCATCGTTGTCAAATTTTACCATAGAGATGTTGCATCCTTCTTAAATACTCCCCACAACCGCAATAAAAAACGTCATGAGCAATCAAGTTGCACAAAAAACATGCCCAGGGGCCATGAAGGTCCTTCAAAACGGGTAAAAAAAAAATTTTTACAACAGTTAAGGCGTATCGGAGTCCTTTTTTCTTTTTGTTGCGCGATGAACGTCCTTCAAATTTCACGAGAGGGGTTGGTGCAGATCACAAAAAACATTACTAGGCTAGTTTTTGCAAAAAAATGTTGCGATCGAATTAAATTCTGCCCAATTACATTTTAATCTTTTTTCTTGCACAACGATGGGGAGACCAGCGAAATATAAAAAATGAATTAGGTACAAAAAAAGAAAAAAAGGGAAAGTGTGACTAAAAACCAATGTTTATAAAATTTTTGTTTCTTAACTCGACAGAACTTTTTGTATTTACGGGATGTGTTGGAAAATGTTTCGGGGAATTCCGTCATCGACTATGTCGCATTCAATTTTAACCAATATCGGATCGGGCGGGTGGTTATGCATGCGTGTCGGCGTAAAAATTCCTTCTTTTTCAAAGCCCCACCCCTGACATCCGTACGGATTCAGTTCACACTTCCACCATATCTTGAATTTAGTCGTTTTATGCTTGTAATAGCGATAGCCATCACAGAACTTGCCTTTGGCACTCCTTATTGATACCAATTGGGGCATCCTTACATGTGTGTGTCCCCATAAATGCGCACGCCTATATACTTTTAGGTGAAATTTCACCCGTTTTCACCCGAATTCACCTGTTTTCTTTTCACCCCTTTTTACCAGTTTCCTTTTCACCTATTTTATTTTCACCTTTTTATTACACATGTGTGTCCCAACACTTTTGATTATCTTGCATTGCTTGTTTTATTTTATCCGCCAAATCTCCAATACCGAGGTCGGGCTGGGAATGTGCTTTACGGTAAGCCTCCCCAAGTTCCTTTCGGTGCTGCCTTACTATTTCTATTATTTGTTTAGCCTCGTCCGCTAGCTCTAGGCACATAGTTACATCTTTTCTGTCCAAACACTTGTCCATTTCTTTTTTAATATTTTTTATTTTTTGTTCTTCGTTTTTTATTTCTTCGAATAATGCATGTATTCTTCTTACCCTCCTAATAAGAGAGTATACCAATCGTTTAAAGCCCGAACATTTGGGTTCCTATCTTTTATTTTTTGTGCTTCCACGATTACTTTATGAGCTGACAAAGAAAAATCAAACGCCTCCTCCCTTAGCCGTATTACTTGGTTAAAGATCCAGTCAACCGCCCTTCTTGACACTGTTAGGTTCTCTTTGTCTTCAATAGATAGACAACAACAATCGTTGGATTTGGCAACTCGTAAAATACCAAGAAATAATAATGGAAAAAACATTTTTTATTTATTATAAAACAAAAATAGAGCTATATATATCTTAAGAACTAAAATCACTTATCACGTAGTCAACATTCTTTTTACCCGCGTATTCTTTACCCTTTGCGCCAACCGAAACCCAGCAACTGCAACCCCCCAGCTTTTCAAATTCCTCCTTAATGAAAACATTAGTTTTGAATTAATTTTGGTGGCTACCTGCTTTTTAAAACAGGCCACATTTTCCAAAACCCCGGTGTCGTCCGAAAGATCCAACTTTAAATAAAAAGTCTTCTTCTTTTCTCCAACACACTCGCATTTCCCTTTTCGACATTTCACACAAGCCTAAAATTTTCAATTCTTATTTTTATTTTATTTATCCCACCATATATTCCTTGCGCACTACATTCTCAACTTTCGCGTTGACCCAAAAGTACCAGGTTTTCCCCTCTGGCACTTCCATTTTCTTAATCTCGCTTAAGGTGTTCATTTTCAAATATTTTATGAAAAAAATTTTATTGAATAGACATAAAACAGATACTCAAGGAAAAAACCAAACATTAAGAATTAGAATGAGATTAGGTATATTTATTATAAAAAGTAAATCGAAAGCTTGACGGTAATAAAATAAACGCCTCCATTTTCTTTTCTGAAACGACTTTGCGGCAAATTTCTCCCAGAGAAGGGGGCATTCGGTACATCAGTTCTTTGAAATTTTTTTCTGCATCTTCGTTGTCAGGGTTTTTAAAATAGAATGTCGTTACATGTTCTTTAATTCCGAATTTTTTGTTTTCCTTTACGTGGCTATCAACTTCCACATAATATTTTTCAAGTTTAGGGTTTTTTCTAAAATAATTGCGTGTGTTTCGAGCTCGTCGAACTTCTTTTGGGACTTCTTGGAAATTTTTTTTCGACATTCTAAAATAAGAAAAAAATCTTGGAATCTTATGTATGTTGGTATTAAATGTTGTGAAACAATTATGAACAAAAAAGGCACTCAATAATCATTTAATAGTGTCCAAAAGGTAAAACATTAAGATCCTCATCAACAATCCCCTTCCTCTGAACCGGCTCATAGTTCTTCGTGACATCCCTCGATAAAAGTCGGAAATCCTTGGTCGGGCCAATCTTCGCAGGATACCGAAACGCTCTTTTGACACCATGACGATACTCTAGAACCATTTTTTTTAATTCGTCATATGTAAAATCGTTTCTTCGGTCCAATGTCATCCCTCTAATCTTTGTCTTATGCCAAATCTCGCTATTCCTTCTCATCTTCAACGCATACTGTTTCGGCCCCCCAGAAACAAATTCCAAAATATCGCTATCTGCATACTCCCGAGTCATCTCCCTTAAAATGTTAAATATTTTGGTTACAAAATTATTTTTTACCCCAAAAAGTTCCCTTCCTGCAGAGGACATTTTCCCCGGGGGTGTGTGAAAATCAACGAGTCTGAATAAAATAAATAAATATTCGGAGCTTATTTTTGTTTTTACCGGTGTCGCAATAGAGTAGTTTGCACCCCTCCGCTCTATAAACCTTCTCCATGTACTCGTACAGCTTTATCCTCGCCGCACTCGTCGTCCACAAAGAGAGAACAATATTTGAAACCTTGGGCTCCTTAATGAACTCTGCCTTCTTCTGATAAACTGCCCGGACCATCTCGTCATTTATTTTTATCGGCTTCTTAAGTTCGATTGTATCATCTCTACCGAGCTCCATCCATCTATCCACACTGTTCACGATTTCGGTCATGGAAAGAGTGTTTCGCATCGAAAATTTCCCCCACAGTGAGTTCAACCCCTACACATTTAGAAAAATATTTTGTTTATTTGTCTTTTTATTACCAGTTTAGCTATCATTCTCAACCCTGGATTGAAAGAGACATTTTCATGATCCAAACCAATGTCATACTTTGCTCTATACATTTCAATGAATTGCCGCCTCTTTTCATCCTCGCTTTTAGCATCCCCAGGCCATCCCGACGCCTCCACCTTTATATTCAAAAACATTCGCACATATCCTTTGAACAGTTGGCTATCAAAGTGCTCAAAATGGTACGCCAGATAGAACCCTGTGACCCTATATCCCAGCTCCAGCGCCTTTCTCAGTTCTATCGATGTGAAGGTTCCCACCAACGCCCTCTGCTCCGGCCGATGATTACATCTCTTTACATCCTTAGCCAACACAAAATCGTTGTTTGATCTTCTCGCGCATGCTCCACAGTTTGGAAATGCCCTCCATATGAACCGAAAGGAGAGGATATAGCAGATCCTTCGGGGGGAGGACCTTCACCTTCAAGAGACCGTCGTATGGGACATCATCAGGCACCGTCCAATTAACGGAAAAATTTCTACTCTGAACAATTTTAGGGATGCCGATGGGATATGGCGTATCTAGAAATAAGGGAAAACTATTTGAAAACCAATTATTTTTTACCATAATTCACAAAGGGGTACAAGCTGATAATGTCGAACATTGAAATTTCAACATTTTCGTTCGCCTTAGCGAACAAACAAAAGGGCATTGTCCTCCCTCCCGCATATGCGTCCCGTGGGTTTATCATCCTCTTGTCCGGCACCCCATCGAAGAATCTCTTCATTTCTCGGTTCTTTTTCAACTCCTCTTTGACATCGCATTCCCAAACTTCCCCCACTGAAAAGTTTTTACACGTCTCCCTCAAAAAGTCCATCCTAATTTCTGTCCTGCGGTAGTTTTCCTCTGCACATAAGCCATTTGGTCCTATCGTCCAGGGCAAAAAACATCTAGGACAACCATGGTATGCACACCCCTTAATTGCAAATTTAAAAAGAATGGTTGTTTTATTATACCTGGAATTCAATTATTTTATTCTCAGCGCCAATTACACAGTCCACTTTCAGCTCGCCAAATTTGATCTCCCCTCCATTTAAGGCATGTCGGACTTTCACCCCCTTACTTTGGGCCAACCATTCGAAATATTTCACAGCTATTTTACTCTGGTTCTCCGCTCTTTCATACCCGCCCTCCGGAATAATTGGAATATGTCGGTCCTTCAAAAATTTTGTCCGAAAAACTTTCATCACAACCCCCGCAATTGTAATGCTGTCCCGGATAACATCCATGTCTTTAGTTATCCCCAAAAACAGCTGACGAAATTTCAAAATAGCGGCCATTAAAATCTCGACATCGTTTTCGCAATACACCTTCAGTTGTTCCCCTAAAATTATTTTGTTATTTGACATATTTATTTTTCATTACCCAATTCAAATTCCGTCGTATAATTCTCTCGGTGCCATTTTTCAAGTTTCTCAAAGGCTTCTTCCTTCATCTTGCCCGGGCAATAATCTTCTAGGGGTGGCAAGTGTTGTAATTTCTTCCCAAAGTTTTCGCTTTATTGTATTTATGGGGAAAATACAATTTGGCCGGAATGTTCAGCCCCAAAGTCTTTGGCAAGTCTGCCAACTTGTTTTGGCTGAGCATCCAAAAGTCGCGAAAAGACACTTTGCCCGCTCGGATCTGATAAATCTTCAGATCCGCCATCATCAGTTCTGAAGGAATTTCTTTTTTCGTTAATTCCTTTAAAACAAAATGGGAATCGAATCTCCCTCCATAATGAGCAAAAGCAACAGTTTCGGGACCATTAAATCCCATTATCCAGTCAACAAATTCCCCCATCGGGTTTTCGTGTTCCGCCGCTGACCATGTGAGCATGTGGGGTCCCTCGCAAACTTTGCACTCCTTCTCTTCTCCGACACACACATTGCATGTTTGTGAGGCGCTGACCAGGTTTGGACGATGCTCTCCTTCCTCCACGGTTGTTTCGAGGTCGTAGGCCACAATTCTGTATGCTTTCTGTGGTCGAACTTTGATCGGTTTGATGAAACATTTCCGACCCGGATGGTATACCATGCATAGCCTACAGAACTTTTCACCGCAAGTATGTTTGTGCGCCGCTCGGGTTTTGTATGTTTCCCCGCATTTTTCGCATTTTTTATATTCTTTGCATGCCATATTTTTATGTCCTTCGTAGCATTCCGTGTTGTAAAACTTTCGGTTACACGATTTACAGTCAATCGCCGCGCACAAATCCTCACAAGGGAAACCGAACCCCATCCGGCAACATTTATGGCATCGATCCCGGCAGTCCAACCTATGGCGTTCTGGCCTATCATATGGGGTCTCACAACCGACGCAAAAGTTACGAACAGAGAAAAACCACGTCACCGTTTTGATTCCATCCAAATGTCCTCCTTCTCGTATAATGCAGACTTCATTTTTTCGCACACTTTCCCCTTTGAAAATTGGCTTAATCCCGGTTTTCTGAAATTGTAAAACTATTTGAGTACCCTTTAATTTTTTTACCATGTCAAAAGCTACGATTCTAAACATTTCCGGGAATTGCCGGTCCCAAAAGCTTTGAATGTGTCCGAGCCGAGTTCTATCCGGGTGGTTTGGGTTGCACCCCGATTCTTTAATAAGCGTACGCGCCAATTCTTCTTGCTTTTTCTCCGTTTTTAGGAGGTATCGAAATTTCATTTCCGTTATTCCTTTTCCGACCAGTTGGTAGTTTTTAGCGAGTTCAAGAGCATAAAACAAGCCTAAACGAATAACTGTGTCATTTTTCGGTGCTTTTTGTTCTCTTACTTAATTTCCCCTTTGGCGCGGTAAGGCGTCCCGATTCCTTGGTTTGGACAAGAGGGCAAAAATGGCTCATTTTTGAGAAGAAGGGGACAATGAAAAATTTTCTTGGGAAAAATAAACAACCGTTTAACAGGGCTAGAGATATTTAGTCAAAAATAATGAGTTTGTCAAAAAATTCAAACGATTTTAATTCTTATTTTTTTGAATGCTTCAGTCTTTTCTGCAAAAGTGGCGGGCAAGTATCAAAAATACGCATAAAAATAAAAATCCATAAAGTCCCCAAAAAAGGATAATCCCCATGGTCCGCTCCTCCCTTTGGTTTTCTTCATATTCTTTGTCTAAGGTCAGATTCCGGCGCATTTTTTTCTAAATCAAAATTTAAGACATTGTTTTTTTGTTCAAGTACTTTCGATAGAAAAAACGCTTTTTAAATCAACACATTTTCATCAACAAATGAGATCCAAACAAATTTCCTGTGCCCTATTGAGGGCGACGTCTTGGATCTACGGGTGGTCCTCTCCATCGTTCCAGTCTTTCTACCAGTGGGATTGCGCGTGGAAACAGGGCCGGTTGGTTCTGAAAAACAATTATTTCGGAGAAGACATAATCTGGGTTATTACCAGCGGTGCGGCGCCATTTGGGCGATTCGGAGGCCAACGCCCTGGTATCTGTCTTGCGGCCTGAGAAAGCAAAACGATTGGTTTGAAAATGTTGCGTTACGCTGTTTACCCTCGGAACCGCCGGAAAACGCGGTACTGCAGGCGGTGGACGGACTGGGGCTTGGAAAAAAAAGCCGTTCTAAAGATTTTTAGAGGTTAAAGCTCCATGGAATGGTGTATTACCAGGGGCGCAGGCAAAGGAAGCGCCGCAGGCGGAATGGCTTGCTGGTGAAGGGGTGGTGGGAAGGCCTGGTGAGGAAAGGCTGGGGGAGGAAGGGGCGGTGGCGGGAAGGCATGCTGAGGGTAAGGCGGTGGCGGAAAGGCGTGGGGAGGAAAAGCCGCTTGAGGAAAGGGCGGCGGTGGAGGAGGAAAAGCCGGCTGAGGAAAAGGCGGCGGAGGAGGAGGAAAAGCCGGCTGAGGAAAAGGCGGCGGAGGAGGAGGAAAAGCCGGTGGTGGGGAGGGCGGCGGCGGAAAGGCGTGAGGAGGAAAGGCCGGAAATCCGTGTAGGCGGAAGGGACCGTTTTGCAGTGGGTGGCCTGCCGGGGGCAGCGCATGCAACTGTAAAGAAATGTGAAATGTGGAGAAACGTGGTTTGGTGGAAATACCGGGCAAAAGTGGGCCAAGAGAAAACGGCAAATGAGAAATCCCGCAAAACGGGGATGAAACGGAAAATGGAAAGCGGGCAAAAGGGATTTGGGAAACGAAAAAACAATGCAAGAGAGATTTATGACGAAAACGGCAAATGAGAAACCGGTCAAAAGAGGTTTGGGTCGAAAACGGCAAGTGAGAAAACACGTAAGAGAGAATTGGGACAAAAACTAAAAAATGTGAAACCCGACAAAAAAAGTTTGGGAAGAATCGAAATGGAAACCCATCAAAAAAGGGTGGAAAAATGAAAAATGGGTGAGATTTTTTCAAAAATACCGGAAGCTGTCCTGGTGGGTGTGGGTCCAACAGCGGAAGTCCAAAGTCCTCATCGGCATCGTCCACAAATCCTTCGTCAATGTCGTCCACTGCATCATCCATGGGGCGCCCTGAAAAAAATAAAAATTAAACAAGAAAGTGCCAATAAACCCTAACAGTTAATGTCGGGCCGATTTCCTAAAAACAAAATTCAGGCTATTCTTTGGGAATGGTAGACTATACCGACGATGACTGGGATTGCCGATTGTGGAGAACGCGGCATCGGTTGGGGGTCGGCCCCGTATTTTGCCAGGATGAATTCTTTTCGCCACTTACTAAACAGATAAATGTAAAAAGGATTTAAGGCCTGTTCTACCTAAAATCTTCCGCTGCTTCTTTGTTTAGGCTTATTTGAAATTGTGTTTGTGCATGATGAAAAAGGGGCCCGTACTCTTCTTTGGCATAAAGGAAGGTGCCAGGGGTGATCATCTTAAACAAAAGCCCAAATATACCGGTAAAATTAAAAATGAAGAAATGAATGGCGATATACCTTGGGGCCTCCTCCTCGTTTTCTCCCGTGGCACCCCTGATGACCACTCCTCCAGGAATGATTAATGGCTTTTGATTTGAATATGCCAAATTATGCGCCGGTGCCTCTCGGGCACGGCGCCCGCCCTTTCGGGCGGCTCAAATCGCGGCTAAATCGTGATGATTAATGACTAGTTTGGGTACCCTTTCCCTTTCTTTGCCCAAATGCAAAAATAAAATGAAATCTTTTCTTAATGAGCGTCGTTTTATGCCCGTTTTGGTATGGGGTGATGTGCATGTGCATAAAAAGTTTGAAATCGTGCCCGTCGCGTGCACAAATAATTTTTCCTCCGCTCTCGATCGGCTGTCCGGCTATAAAAACTCTCGCGTCCTTGACGGTTTTTTGGGACCGAAGGAACAAACTGTCACTTTTGATTGATGGTCGCGCATATTTGAATCGTCAAAAAGCGAAAGAAATAAGAGTGGCCGGTGTTGCGAAATGTGTCTGCCGATG
>JAKKIK010001169.1:0-18565 GCA_024500135.1 Heterodera carotae | reverse complement strand
TTCATCTGTCAATTGCCAATAAATCGACTCCGCCTCTGAGCGTGTGCCATTTTTGCCCGACCGCCCGCCTGCCCCTCTGTCCACCCGCCCTCCTGCTGAGCAGCCGGCTCAGCAGCCAAAACTTCTCCGTCGGAACTTGGGCAGTTCCGATAAATTTCTCCTGCCAATAGTGATCATTCCGATGATCAATTTGATCAATTTGTTGTTCATTTCCAGCTGACTGATCACTCTGATTCTCTCCGTTGTCCCATCCTTTACCAAATATTTGGTCAAATGTTTTTTCGTCTTTTATTTTACCAGGATTAGCTTTGTCGAATACATTAAAAAATAAAATCAGAATAATTTTCCACAATTTCATTTGGGCAAAGGCTTCTAAGAAATGGCAAAATTTATTTCCTCTGAGCTGTGTATGCCTTAAACAAGTAAATGTGTTGTATGTTTATGATAATAATATTTCTAAATGCATAATATTTATTGCCATCTTTACATTTCCGATAATCGATTGATTATTGATTGGCCAACTTATTTTATAATTATAATATGCGTAAGCAAAAATTTTAAATTAAAAGAATTATTGTCGTTTGAATGTCTGGGAGGAGCGCGTTTTTGCCGAGATTTTCACGTGCATTTTCGACTCTGTATCATGAGAACCGGATTCCGGAATTCCGGGCTTTTTTAGGTCCTGAAATCCCGGACTCTTTCGAAAAATTCAGGACCTATTCGGAATTTTTTAATAGTACCCCGGGGCAAATTAAGGAAATAAAGAATTTTTCCAAAAGTTGGTGAATTTTAAGCGATTTTTCACTGAAAATTAACCAAAACCTTCATTTTTTAGTACAATTATTGGTAGAAATGTTAAAAAATCTCACCGATAAAAATTTATTAAAAAATTTTTAGAAATAAACATATTTAGAAAAGTAAGGCAAATTTTGAGAAATTTTAAAGATTGCCAATTTATTAATTGAAAAAATTCCGGATTGTCCGGAATTCTGAACCTTTTGGCCCGGAATTCCGGTTCTGAATTACTGACCCGGATTCTATTCGTAATTTTTTGTCGGCCATTTTCTAATTCTTTTTGCAATGTAATTCTTTGTTTGTTTTTTCATTCTATTACCTTTTAATTTAACGAATTTAATGCGCAAAAGCATAATCTTTGTATTTAAATGTTTACTTATTAAACATTTGGGTTTTGCTTCGTTGGACTCTCGGTGGGTCCTGGTAACCAATCCGACACCACTTCACTCGACAAACCTCAAACACGGACACAATTTTAATGCCAAACCTTTCCGGTCGGGATACACAATTTGGGATCACAACGTCAATTGATATTTGGGGAATTTTCAAGAACACACAAATCCATCAATTAAAGAGAAACACAAAAACACATTTCATATAAAACGAAATCAGATTTTCCAAAAAAGATTTGCTAAAAAAATATTAACTTGTCGGTAATAGACTTTTTTTCTTGTCTTAAATATTGATAAAAATTATTTGTTTTTTTTTAAACTTTGGTAAAACTTTTTTTTATTAAATATCACTAAAAGACAGCATTACAAATTTGAACGATTTAGACAATAAATTTATGCACGGATTTTCAATATACGGTTAATTTTTTTTCGCACCAATTCTTTTTTTGTTTAATTTAAAGTCAAGGATGTTATTATATATACTGCTTGAAAGCTAAAGATAGCAAATATCGAATCGATCGATTAAAAATTATTTGGGCTTTTTGCAAAGTCTTTGCTTTCAGAGTTATTACCTCCTCAAATTAATTTGGTTATTTTTTTAATTAAACAGTTAAATTTCTGTAGTGTTTGAACTATTTTGCTTGATTGAGTATTTCGGTAACTACTTAAATATCGACAGGAAAGTACAATAACCTTTCTAATTTTTATTACTAAAATTTTACGTCTTTTTGATTTAAGCTTAGCACTAGCTTTTTATAAGGTGATCGTTTTATTAAGTATGCTTTAAATTAACTAAAAATCATAATTTAAATCAATTTGTTATTTAGAGTATAATGAATAAGTTCCCAATCTTTGACCAGACCTTAATAAAACAAAGATTTTCTTTCCCGCTATTTAAGGCTTTAATAGGATATTTTGTTGATCTGACTAACTTTTTGAGTGAATTAATCTAAAATACAGATAACCCTTCTGCAATTGATCAGTTTCAAAGGATAAGATTATTATGAAAATTAGGTTTTTATTGAATTACGAGGATTATACAATTTTAGTAATACCATTTAAAAATTTTTTGGCAAAAATTCATTTAGTTCTGTCAAAGAAGTGATAAGAATGTATTTTACCAAATCACTGACAAAATTGACATTATTCGGTTCGTTGTTTATTTTGTGATTTAATGAACTTATAAGCCAATTAAATTGATTTTTATTTATTAGGCCAGCCAACTTTTAACATCGAATCAAAAAGATATGAAAGATAAAAAATATTTTTCCCAGTTATTTTTCATTATTTATCTATTAATTCAATTTTGCCGCGAGGCTCAGTAAAACAATGTTAATAATACAGTTAGAGCTTAATTTTTGACTTTATTAAATTGCAATATTATGCCTATATGTTGAAGTGTCTGCATCTGTTGATGTGGGTCTATCAAGGTATCAATTTTTGTTCATAATTTGAAACATTTAAATATGGTCATTATTCTTATCCAAATCAGCAGAGAATCTTTTAAGCTCTGTAATGTATACATAAAAGACATTTATTCTAGGACTTTTTTCTCATTATTATAAGTTCTTTTTGTTTGCCATATTATAGAATTTTTTAAATTTTCTTTAAGCACTGTTTAAAGTTATATGTATACCTATTTATAAATCTATCTGAAGATCCGTAGTTATTTAAAAATAATAAACAAAATCTTTTTAGTTTTAAATTTTAATAATTTTGGGAAATTTTTGATCTCATTTGCACTTCACTCAACATACCGTATTTTCTCTAATTGAAGCACCGGTGCTTCTATTTTTCGATCCTCGTCTAGGGAGTGCTTCTAATGGAAGGGGTGCTTCAAATGGAGGGGGTGCTTTTATATTTCAATCAAAAATTTATTTGCTTCGTAAAATTTTTTATAATTCCAATGAATGGTCACTCAAAAAACCATTATTTTCATCTTCCAACAAATCAATTTCATCAAAAATGCCGGCTAAATCCTCAAATGCATTGTCATCCCGAGCCTTCCGAAGTGTTTCAAGTCCCGTCGGGACCGATCCATTAGGTTTGAAACAGTGTATTTGCTCATCTTCTGACCCATCCGCAGCGTTCATTATGCCGCATTGTTTGAATGAATTGACGATCGTTTCGTTTGGCAGACTTTCTTGCTTCTTGTTTTACCCATTCAATGATATTTTTTCGATCAATTTTGAAATGCCGTGAAGTCGAATGAACTGAGTTTTTTTTAGAATACTCAACTACTTCAAGTTTTTGCTTCACGGAAAAGGCCCGACGAATTTTTTTTGGCACGGGTCCTCCGCTCTCTTGGTTCTCATCGGTATCAGATTCACTCATTTTAAATTCTAAATTTTAGCACTCATTTTAATCTATCTAGTTCAAGTTTCTCTGACAAGTAATATAGGTAGGTTATTTAGATTACAGGCATAAAAATAGCAAAAAAAAACTGCACAAAAACAAGTTGGCGATGCGTTTTTTTGTCAGCAAAATTTGAATTTTATTCGGGGGTGCTTCTAATGGAAGGGGTGCTTCAAATGGAGGGGGTGCTTTTATATTTCGATCCTCGTCTAGGGGGTGCTTCTAATGGAGGGGGTGCTTCAAATGGAGGGGTGCTTCAATTAGAGAAAATACGGTATTTTTAAATGAAATCGGCCCCGCAGCGTTCTTTTCCCCTAAGGCGAGCACCACAGGCATGGCACGCGTATTAACACATGGCAAGGCCACTCTTACTCTCTACTTCACTATCTTGCATGGCAATAAATGTTTGATGTCGAGAGAGAAAGTGGCATATGTAATCTGAGACTGAGTTAGTGTTAGCTGTTACCTTGTCTCTTTCTCTCTCCTCTCTCTTTCTCCTTTATCTCTCCTCCTTCTCTCCCCCCTCTCTCTCTCTTCACTCTCCCCCTTTCAAGCTGTTACTTGTCTCTTTCTCTCTCCTCTCTCTTTCTCCTTTATCTCTCCTCCTTCTCTCCCCCCTCTCTCTCTCTTCACTCTTCCCCTCTCACTCTCCCCCTCCCCTCTCACTCTCTGTCTGTGCTCTCGCCTTCACTATATTCACTCACTCACTCACTCACTTGTAAACAGAGATTGATGTGAAAAGAGCTCGCCGGCTTAATTGTTTTAAGGATTTGCTCTTTAGGTGGGTGAATATTTCGGCATCTTCATTTTCAGTCCCAAAATGCTTGGAAGCGTGCTCGAAAGTTCCGCCCATATAAATTTTAAAATTAAAATACTGTTTTTCCGATGGATAAGTTTTTAAAAAATAGTGTTTTTCCGGTGGAAATTATGACTAATCAGGAATATGACCATCTGACCCGCCCCCTCCCCCCACCAACTCAGAGATTTGCGGTATCCGGATAAATCAAAATTTCATTCAAAAGCGTTATAAGTGCACTGACTAATGCAAATATATATATATATATATATATATGTTTATATTTTTCGTAACTTTTTATTTTAAAATATTTTTACCTTGCTAAAATGCTCCTTAACTATACAAATAATTGTCTTAATTTCATTGCTTTCTTTATCATCCACTCCCACCCACATTTTTTTTCTATAAAAAGCTTTCCTCGTCTCTCAAAGACAAACTTAAAATTTTACTATTTTTTTAGGATTCAAATTTGCATTAAAAAAAGACTGCCGCCGCCATTTCCACCAAATTTGGTCCATTGTTTTTTGTTTGATTGGCACCCGAAAATTCTTACAAAATGAGCGCAACCGAGCAACAAAAACCGGTACAGCCGCCCCAGGCACAGTCACAAAAGCGGGCACGCCCCGTCGAGGAGAACGGTCGCCCCGCGGAGGAAAATGGCCGCCCCGGCGGCGACGCCGACGATGATGCCCCCGTGTTGGCAAAAACGCAGAAAGTGGACAACGGCGATGTCAGTGCGCTGCTGGGTGGTGTTTTAAAAATGCGGGGAATTTTGAAATGAGATAGACGGGATTCGAATCCTGTTTTCACCAAAATCCTCTCCTGGCTTTTCGTCAAAAAAATGTTGAGACAAGTATTTCCGGGATTAGGATGGTACCCTCGTACTGGTCCCAAAATGAAAACAAGATTAACCGGGATAAAAGAGCGTAATAACAAAAAATGCCAATTTTTTTTAAAATTTAATATTACCTATATATTTTAAATCTCCATTTTTCACTCTTAATTAAATTTAAGGTGCCAACAGTGGTGACAGCAGCAGCAAATAATGATGTCAGTGCGGCGAACAACAACAAACTAAAAGGCAAATTTATTTTCATATGAATTGTATTTAAAGTATCCGGGATTTTTATTTTTAAAATTTGCATCGAGGAAATGGTCAATTAAAGAGAATGGGGTTAAAATGGCGTAGGGTTTATATTTTCAATACCCCCATCAGCAGAGGGGATGGTCAACAAGAGGGTCAAATAGAGGAAATACGGCGTATTTATTCCCCCCAAATTTAGGGGGAGGGGCGTCAATTAGAGGAAATACGGCGTATTTATTCCCCCCAAATTTAGGGGGAGGGGCGTCAATTAGAGGAAATACGGTCCCAAAATTTAGCTGTCAAACTGACGAATAACGAAAAGCCAGCGGCAGCAGCTGCTGCTGCTGCTGATGAGGAGACGGACGAGCCGGGCCACGAGGAGGATGAGGAGGACAGTGATGCCGGCGAGTCAGGCGCCGGCGCCGAGGAGGACGACGATGATGATGATGAAGAGGGTGGGTAAGGGGAAGGGTTGTTCCGGGTTGCCTGAAACCCGTGACCCGAAACCCGGTCTTTTTGGCGACCCGAAACCCGACCCGAGCTTTTTCAGACCACCCGAAACCCGACCCGACATTTTTGCTAACCCGAAACCCGACCCGAAGTTTTTCGGCCGACCCGACCCGAAACCCGACCCGAGCTTTTTCAGACCACCCGAAACCCGACCCGACATTTTTGCTAACCCGAAACCCGACCCGAAGTTTTTCGCCGACCCGACCCGAAACCCGACCCGATATTTTTCTCGACCCGGAACAACCCTGGTAAGGGGCAGTCATGGTTCTGAATTTTAGTAATCCGGGACATTCCTCAGGCACATAGGAATGTTTGAATTTTTCAAAAGTCAAAGAAATTCCTGGGTCGCCCCAGCAAATTGAATTTAGCTCAAGGCATTTCGGGTTCTTAAAATCAGCGGTTCAACCCAGGGCTATTTGGGGGGGGGGGGAATTAATTCCCTAAAAATCGGGATACATTAGGGTTTATTTAAATATCCAAAAAGAATTTAAATCAAACTATGGTGACCACGGTTCCGCTTGGGATTTTCACAGGACCCCGGTCAATCCCAATTCCCGGCTAATTTCAAAACATTGGCCCGGTCAGTTCCGGTTCGGTCGGTCCCCGGCAACTCGGTACTCACACCACCGTCCGCCCGAAATTTAGGTACCGGTCAATCTTGACACATATCGGTACCGAATCAATCCTGACAGAATTTGGTACCGGCATTCCCGACATCTCGGTTCTCGGGTCATGCATTTCATCAATTTTAAAATTTAAAAATATTTTTAAATATTTTTAACACAGGCGTCGAAGAGGGGGATGACGATGACGAGGAAGGGGACGACGATGATGAGGACGCCGAGGAGGGCGGTGAGGAGGAGGAAGAAGAATAAGCAGCAGCAGCAGCAGCTTTTCATCACGTCGTTTACTATTTAAAAATTCGTAATTCTCTGGCAACAGAAAATTGTGTTTTGTTTGTTTGATTGATTGATTTTTTGGCCAATGCCCCTCATCATACACTTTCCCTAAATCCACCCTCGCCCATATCCCCCCCCCCTCCCCCTAGTAGAGCCGGTCGAGATCCAAAAATTCAGTGACTACTCGAGACCGAGAATGAGTCCCTCTCACACCCATCCGAGACTTGGACTCGAGACCTACCTAGTCTGGAGCGATATCGAGACCGAGCCTTGAGCCAGAAACCGACACTCGACATCGAGACCCCCCCCCCCCCCCCAAGAAAGCGAAAAAAGTCTCGTCGCATGACCGAGACTCTCGAGTAGCTCTACCCACCCAGCCCCTCCCCGAGAGCCGGTAGGGGGCCAACTATCCGTCTCTGGGTGCCAATTCTTAGAACATCAAAACTTTTTTTTTTATCATTCAAATGATTTAAGTTAAAGCGCCCGGGGGTCTATTTTTTAACATTCAAAAAATGAGTGGGGGGGGGGGCTCTATTCCAGGGGGGTTTTTTATTAACGGAAATATTTGATTTGATCGTTTCATAGTAAAGTTGAGGCCCACTGAAGACGGAGTTGGCGGCCCGTTTCTATGGCGGCCAACATAATGCCATCATCACAACTTATGGCTGACCATCGTACCCTCCTCCTCCTGCCCCTTCCCTACCACTACTACTATGTTATTTATATGTATGTCACACGGATGGACCTCTACACAAAATAAAGAAAAAAAGACACAGCAGTATTATGCATGACGTCATAAAGATGGGCACAATATGGGCCGCAGCGGGTGGGAACCGAACCTGCGCCTGTGCTACCAAAAATTCATTTTCCACTGAGCTACCACGAGCAGTGTGCGCTTTTTAGCCGTCTGCTGCTGCTGGACAAAATGTGGCCCTGGGGGGAATAAACCTGCGCATATGTTCTGCCCCAAAAAAGGATGACGAGATGTGAATATCACCTATTTGCTGTAAAATTGAAATTCTATAGATGTGGGCCACAAAAGCTAACGAAGCTATGATTTATTTGATAAAAATCCTGGTTCGGATTTGTGGATAAGCAAAGCTAACAAAGCTATGATTTATTTGATAAAAATCCTGGTTCGGATTTGTGGATAAGCAAAGCTAACAAAGCTATGATTTATTTGATAAAAATCCTGGTTCGGATTTGTGGATAAGCAAAGCTAACAAAGCTATGATTTATTTGATAAAAATCCTGGTTCTGATTTGTGGATAGCAAAGCTATGATAATTGGATAAAAACTGATTCTGGTTTGTGGATAAGCAAAGCTAACGAAGCTATGATTAATTTGATAAAAATCCTAGTTCTACCAAGTTTTCTCGGACATCTTCATTCCTATTCGACATTAGCACAATTCAACATATCGGACCGGAAGGTCATTACCGTATTTTTAAAAATTTAGAACTCATGTCTTATATTTCTTTTCCAGGGGGGGAGGTCGTCTTCAAATGAGGGGGGGGGGGGTTCTTCTAATAGAGGGGAGGGGGGGGGGCTTTCATCGAGACTATACGACAAAAGTAAAGAGGACAACCTTTTTCTTCATATTTTAAAAAGTTCATACAATTCATAATTGAATATTTGTTTTTCAGACTTTTTATTCGCAAAATAATTCGCACATGCCTATACAAAAAGTTACAATAATTGTGCGATCAATATGAAAAGTGAGGTTGAGGAGGAATAATAGGCATATACAATACATTTTCAAATAAAATAAATTCCATCAAAATCATACTTTTGAGCAATACTTTTTTGGGTAATTAATTGTTGGGGAGGGACACAATTCATGGGAAAATGTTTATGGGAAGATAATAATATATTTTAGAAAATGGAAAAAGAAAAATTTATGAGAAAAATGTTGTGTCCTTCCATTTGAAGTAATTTGGTGAATCAATTTGATCACACGAGAACAGCTCATTCTGTCCTTGGATTTGGTTGAACGCGTGCTTTGGCACCTAAATCAATCGGAAAATGCTTTTTTTTTTTTATTTGAAAATCCATTAGGTTGGCCCAAGCCTGTAACCAGAAAAAAATTTGGGACGGGAGGGGGGAATTGGGTAAATTCACAAATTACCATCCTAAATTGGTTTCGGAGGAGGGGGGCGGGATTGGGCAAATTTTCCTTGGGGAAACCGCCCCCCCACCCCTGGTTTTGTCGAATCAAAGTTATCGGATGTCCCAAAAATAAAACACCCGACCCCCAATCAAATAGAGTACCCCTTGGGGAATTTAAAACAAAGCCCTCCGGAAACCTAATAATTGGAAATGCGGTAATGCAATGAAAATGCTGACGCTGTCTGTACCAGTGATGCAACGGGTTTAGAAAAAGTTCGGGTTTCGGGTCGGGCACTCGAAAAATTTCGGGTTCGGGTTTCGGGTGAGAAAAACCTCGGGTTTCGGGTTCGGGTTTGCATCACTGGTCTGTACGGGTTAAAACACCGTAGGGGGCATCGATCAGTAAAGCCTCACCGTTGTCATTCCGTCGCCCGAGTCGCACAACATTCGGGCCAACGAGGCACGCTTAATTTGTCGAATTTGTTCCTCAGACATTGCTTTCCGATTTTCGTAGAAAAATCTGAATTTTTTGAATTTTATCAATTTTTAAAACACTAACGAAAAAATTTCTGCCCACCGGTCTCCATCCCGAAGTGCCTTGAATTGCTTTCCGATAATGCAGGCCAGGGTTGGGCCTGAAAAAATTATGTTGTTTTTTTTAATTATACAAAAAAACTTGCTGATCAAAAGCGCCTTACCAATCATGCCACCCTCCACCGGGTCTTCCAAGATGCTGCCCACATACATGTCAATGAGTTCTTCACAAAAAGATTTATTTTTTATCATTAGTTTATTTTTTCCAAGAGGGCCCGAGGCTTTATTTTAAAAAACCCCAAAGGGGGGGGTCTATTTTAGGGAAGAGCTTATAAGTTCATGAGGAGCCATTAGTAGAGCCCCTTGATGGAATAAATCTGAAATAGACGCCCCCCCCCCCTCCCTTTTAGAGGTGTTAAAAAATGAATCCCCTTCCCATTGAAATAAACCAAACCATTTGAGAAGGGGTGAAAAATAGAGTCCCCGGGTGCATTGTTTTAGGAAATACAGAGTTAATAATTTGCCTAGCAAATATGCCAATGCCACAAAAAAATCACATAACAAAAAAAGGACGCACCAACTCGTTTGTAAAGAATGCGCAAATTCTCGCGCACAATTGCGTTCGTGATGGTGCTGTTCAGATCGTTGAAGTCGCGCACCGGTGGCAAATTGCACACCTCGCGCCAAGCGGTGTAGCCAGGAATGCCATGGTCACGGCCCCGCTGGATGTTGATCGAACTGAATGATGTAAATAAGGCATGTAATAGTGTATCGTATTACTAATGCCCTCGTCCCCCTCTAATAGACCCCCATTTTTTAAGCATCCCTGTGACGGATCCTCCCTTTTAGAGGGGTTGAAAAAACCCACTATAATGAAGGCATCCACTATAATACCCCCCCCCCCCCCCCCGCCTCCTATTAAGGCACCTGTAACAAATTCTGCTTTTGAAAGGGGTTGAAAAAAACCTATTATAATTAAGGCACCTTATAATTAACCCCCCTCCCCCCCCCCTTATTAGGTAAGTCACCTGAATGCAGCCTAAGCATACAAAAACTCACCCAAGGTCTGAATTGCCAAAAATTTTCTCTGTGACTGCAATTGTTAAGCGTTGCGGCATTTTTGCTGGGAGTGTCATCAATCCTTAAATTAATTTTGAATTTTAATCAATTGAGTGGAACGGAATTTGTGGCTGATCAATTTCTTCCACACCTACCTCTGATCAGTGGGTCAATGCCATTGTTAATGATATGGACACTCCTGAACATGCCATCATTGAAAGGAATGCCACCTTAACACAACAACCCATAATTTGGATTCATTAGATCAACAAATTTTTAAATCATTTTTTTTTAAATCAAATCACACCGACCAATTTGTTGAAATTTCTCGTTGAAGAATGGGTAAAATTCCTGAATTTTTTATGTTATACAATTTTGAATAATTAAAAAAAATATACATTAATTCCCAAACATACCTGGATCATGCCATGGCCAAATCGGAATGCACAACCAGTAAATTCATTCTGCCAACGTTTGGTTATTTGATTAATGTTTTTATTTTGCGTAAAAAACTATTTTAACAAATTATGCAAAAAAAAAACCAAAATTGGCAAATTTGATTTTTCATTTTTTTGTTGGCCCGTTTTTACGTTTTTTCAAGCACTTTGGCTTGAACTCAGTGTTTCAACTATTCGAACACCGGCAGATTTAGGGCTGCTGCCTCTATTTCCTTTATTAAACAAGCCCCCCCCCCTATAATTTACCCCCGGGGCTTTATTAAAAATAGACCTCCCGGGGCGTCTATTAGCGATCATATAACTTACCAAAACAGAAGGGTCCACTTTTGGATTATAGCCTCTGTATGGACCGATCAGTTCGTTGAATTTTTTGCCCAGCACTCGGGGCAAATATTCCTGAAATTTTTGTGCATTAAAGCTAAATATTTATTTTATAATTATAATATTTAAAAATTTAATTTCTCCCACCTCGTAAGTGATTTTTTGTACAACAGCGCCAATAATTTTGCGTGTCTCCAAGAATATCCGATCTTGGTCCCAATGCTCATTGATTTGTTGCATAATTAATGCAATTCTGTGTAAAAAATTATTTAAAATACCACCTTTTTTCTTTATTATGCCCACCCTCAAATAAACCCTCCCCCACTTGAAGGGAAAAAGTACCCCCCCCCCCCTCCCTATATTAGAGCTCCCATTTAGAAGAGGGTTGAGGGGCTCTAATATCAAAAATGATGACTCCAAAAAGTGGCATATTTAAAAATTGAAACCCCGGGGCTTCTATTAGAATGTCCAGGCCACCTGTTGTGTTCTCGGACAAACAGCGTGTGCAGCGCTGCGAGGCCGACAAAAATGTTTGCCCGATCATCGCCCGCAATCAAATTCTGATTGTTATCAACGGGCGGGAAAATGCGCCCACGCAGAATGTTCGTCTTCATGAAGCCGCCCTGGCGGAACAGAAACTGATCACGCGCGCTGCTTCCATAGATCTGCAAAATGATCGGGGGCATTGATTGATCAAGCTAAATTGAAATTAGATCAAATTTTTTAGTTGTTTTCCTGCGTTCCCAACCTACCTATATCCCCCGAAGTGCCACCCCCGCCCCGACATGCCATTCCCGACGATAAAACTATTCCATCCATGTCTTAACTTGGAAATGCCATCCACGACGAAAATCCCGACCAGCCATTCATGGCATTCCGTTCCCAAAATGCTATCATACATTATATCCCCGACTATAAAGAAGACAAATCATCCTCAAGATGCCCCATCCTCAAAATGCCATCCGTAAAATTCTCGAAAAATTTGGTTGACCCCCTGATCTGATTTCCCGCCGACCAGTTATCTAATTACCGATCTTCAAATCACAATCATACTAATTTATTTGGTCGATCTATTCGACAAATTTCATAAAATTTTAAACTTTTTGTTTACCATTGAGCCGTCAATGAATGCTGTGTTCTCATTGTATTGTTCTCGTGTTTGGTCAGTGCCAGTGCCACAAACCTTATTAAAGAAAAGGTATTACGCTATTAAAAACAACAAAAAAGGCATACCGGTGCTGATCTGGCCACGGGTAGACATAAAAAGCGGCCAAAACTATGGAAAAAAGTGAAATAATTTTTAGAGACAGGGACAACATGATCAACCAATTAATTGACCAATTATTGGTCATAAGCGCATCTAAGTCAATTTATTGATTAGAAAATTCAATTAATTGAAAAAATATTGATCAACCAATTTATTGAAACTCTAATCTATTCGTCTTTCGTTTGTTTTCTTCATGATCAATTATTGTTAATTGATTTTTATTGGTCAATTAATTGGTTTGTCTGATCTCCATATTTTTAAGTGTGTTGTTAAAAACGTATTTTCATTTAATGGAACAATCATGCGGTTCTATTGTTCGATATCCATTCCAGGGACAGATACTATTCTATTAGAAGGTGGGGGATTCAAATAGAGGGGGGGGGTCAATTTTCAGAAAGCAGGATAATTATGGAATTCAATCAGGCCCGTAACCAGGGGGGGGAATGGGGGAAATTCCCCCCCCCCCCCGAAATCGAAAAAAATGGGAAAAATTTGCATTTTCCCCAGCAAAAGGAAAAATTTTTTCCCGATTCCCCCCCCCCCCGAAAATTTTTTCTGGTTACGGGCTTGAATTCAATCACACATACGTTGGGTCCATTCGACTCAGCATCACTGAAAAGCATTGTCCACCCTCCGGCTTACAACTGGCGCAAATCTTAAAAAAATTAAATAAAAAATTTATTCTGCCGACAATTAATCCCCAAAATTTATGGGGCCTTTTTTCAGTCCCACCATATTATCGGTATTTACCGGACCCCGGTTAACCCACATGGATGTGCCTCTAAGTCTAGTTTCCGACCTCTCCTCAACCCCGTCCAAACCCGACATTCTTGCCCCGAAAAGCCGGCTGGCTTTAACCCCAATTTCCTAAAAATATTGCACTTTCTGATCTCAAAATCTTGATCAGTGCACAGTGTTGACCACTATGTTGCCCCCGCTTACTTGGTTGTTAAGCATTGTTGTCTTTGCCAAATCGTGCGCAACAAATTGACCCCACTGCATGAACAGGGCATTCCAACGGACCGGGATTTCGGATGCCGAACTCAACATCTAGAAGTATTTAAAAAGAATTTAAATAAAATATGTAGACAAAATTAAATTATAATTGGCAATTTTGTTTAAAACAAATAAATTTCTTGGAAAACTAAGACAATCAGTTGAATGAATAATTTGTTATGAAAAATAAAAGAAACACTGTTTAAACTGAGAAAATACGGGACCCCCTGAGTTGGGATTTCCGAAATCTCAGTGCATTTCAAAATTTGGCATTTTTGGTTTAAAAACAAATAAATTTCTTGGATAAATTAAGACAATCATTTAAATAAATTGTTTTGAAAAAAAAAATTGTTTAAACAAAAACATATGGGCCCCTGGGTTGGGATTTCCGAAATCTCAGTGCATTTTTTTTCTTCAAATCCGATCTCTAATGGATTACCAATCGACTGGCTTCACGCGATGAGGGACGCAAACGATTCAGTGATGCTGTTAAATTGCTTCAATTTGAGAAAATTAACCAAAGTCTCAAACCACTTACCAACTGGCGCTCCCAAATTGTCATCATAAATTGATGGTTTTAATCTAAAATTTTTTGTAAATAGTATTATATTATATATATGTATTTTTAAAATTTCAATAATTGTAAATTTTTTTTGTACGAGGACTACAAAATTGTCAATTCTCTAATTAATAAGACGCACCTTGCAAATGGCATAAAAGCAGCCCCGCGCAAAGGTTTTTCCAAATTGTTGCAGGTCCCTATAAACAGAAAACATAAAATTTCTAATTTATACATATGTATACCTCAAATAGAAGACCCCTAGGGGGTAATGAAAAATTCAAGCGGCGTCCCCTATGTGAAATCCTTCCCCCCCACCCCTCACCTCTCTAAGATGCATAATAACTAGAGATCGGAATTTTGAAAAAATCAGGATCAGGATTTCGGAAATGATCAGGATCAGGATTTTAGGATTCGAATCCTGATTTGACCAGGATCCTGGCAAAATCCTGACAAGATCCTGATCCTGTCCGATCTCTAACAATACCCCCCCCCTCCCCTCAAGATGTACAATAGAAGCCCCCCCCCCCCCTCCAGGTGGATGGCATTGAAAAATAGAAGACCCGGGACTTTTAATACAGTAAATAAACACTAACCGTCAAATGAACGGAACTTCAAATGGTAGCACAAATTTTTCTTGCAATTTGCAGCCGTCTGTGTTGGCACACAGCCAAACGCGCCATTGCTAATGCGTACATCGGTGGTTGAAATTGTGCGACGAATGGATATGTCTGCGCAAAAAGTTTTGAATTAACAAATTAATTAAAAAAAAATGATTCAATTTTTAAATACCTAAATAGTACCAAAAAAATTGTATTAATTTTTGTATTTATTACTGTACTTACCTTCATGTGTAGAGACAAATGTGCCTTAAATTGCAATGATTATTGCTTTAATCATTGCTTATTATTGTATTTCGGTAGAGAGTTTTTATTGAGGACTCACTTATTAGAGGGGATTTCTTAGGTGGTGTAGGGGCCTATTAGAGGGGGGGGTTCTGTTTCGACCACTTTTTTAAAGTTGGCGGTCTTTGAGGGGAATATTAGGGTTAGACTTAAGGGCTTTATTTTAGGGGGTTTCCAATACCCCCACCCCCTCTAACTTTTATGGGGCTTCGGAGGGATTAATAGAGTAAAATTTAAGGGCTCTATTTTTGGGGGAGGGGAGGGAGGGGGGTTACTATTAAAGTAGGCTTTTCAATCCCCCCCCCCCCCCCATATCCTCGCTCATCCTGCTGGACCCCTCAGAAAACTGTTAAAATTTTGCCATTTTAAGATAGGATTTAAACAAATTCAAAACACACAGTCAGATTCCTCGAATTCGCCATTTGCTGCGCGAACCGCTGCTTTGCCTAAAAAAATTAATTAATTTTATCAGTAATTTTTTTTTGAATAAATTTAATATTCATATGTTTAATTAAATAGAAAGAAATAAGTGTAAGCCAGTGAAATAGATATCGGATTGAGCAATGTAAATCAATTAAATAAAAAATCAAACGAAAAGTTTTTAACATTTTCGATTACTATCCTAAAAAACAAGCCAATCATTCTGTCCGGTCAAAGACATAAACATTTTTGACTAGGATTAAATCCCGACCCGATATTTTTAGGCCTCATCCCCGTCAAATCCCCGGACATCCTTGTCCCCGGAAGGCCCGGGGAATAAATTCCATTTTTGTCCACCTTTGCACATTTTGCACGAACGAGCACAGTTCACCAACATCCAGACTGCGTTTGTTTCACATTCCTTAAGCGATGCCCAGAAAGGGCACAGCCGGTGCCGATCAACACAAACAGTCGACGAAGAAGTGCCTGAAATTTAAAAAAATTCTAAAAAATCCAAAAATTTTTTTTCGATTTTAAAAATCCTAGGTTTAGGCTAAAAAATCCTTGCTCATCCACGGTTTTAGAAAAAATTTCCGGTCCCGCCCAAGACCAATTGACGAATAAAAATGTCAAGGTCATAGAGTAGAAACCCTCGAATTTAAATGCGACACAAACAACCATGCGCACCGTTGCATTTGTCGCAAGAAACTGGGCAATGGTCGCGCATCCAGTCACGATTGCTTTCACATTCGCCGATGGAAGTCCAAAATTTGCATAATTCTAAAATTAACAAATGAAGAAAAAATTTAAACAATTTATTAGGTTGCAACAGATCACATTTCGAAAGTTGACCAATCTGTTTTTAACTTGGGCTCCCGGGTTATAACTTCCTAGAGGTGACACCGTTATTAAAGGAGGTTTCTATTGGAGGGAGGTCTCTGTTGCGGGGGACTTCAATTAGAGGAAAAGCTTCGACTCTCCCAACCCTTCGGTTTTTTATTTGAAATTAAAGGAGGCTTCTATTGGAGGGGGACTTCTATTAGAGGAAAACCTTCCCAACCCCTATTTTCCGGCTTTGGCCGGTCTGTTTTTGTTCAGTGTCAACTGAGTACCATGACTAATCCTACAAAAAAAAATATATATTACCATGCCGATCAGCACATTCACCACCGCTGCTGCTTGTCAATTGTGGACTTTTGGTAAACCGTTCAATTGACGACGACGACAACGCTTCAGCGGACGACACGGAATGCCTTCGGATGCCCGGACTGTGCCCTCCGTTTGAGGATGCCGTTGTTGTTGTTGTTGATGAAGTGGCGGCACTGTTGGATGTTGTTTGGGTTGTTGTCCTGTGATAAAAAATTTAGATTTTGTCTACGAGCGCGCCGAAAATCTGACAATTAGAAAATTTGACAAAAAAAAACTTACAAATTTGACCCCCGGAAAAACTTGGAAAAACCGTTAGCGGGGGAAAGACTTAGAAAATCCGACCCCGAAGAAAAACTTGTGACCAATACACAAGTAGTACCGTACCCTATATGTTTAGACAAGTAAATCCAAGGGCATATCCCCAGACCATGGGTTTCAGGGGCATAAATGAAAAAGTCAGTCTTTAGGGGGGGGGGGGGGGGCCTTTTTGATTCCATTGTTGGTTGTCTGTTTCGTCGGCTTCAAATACAGAGAACAACATGGGCCTCTATTGAATCAATATACGCCCCTGTTGGCTTCAAATACGGTATTCAAATTAGTGTTCGGCAAATAAGATTTTCGGTATTCGGTATTATACCGCGGTATATACCGAAATACCGCGGTATTTTCGGTATATACCGTACCGCGGATTTTGGTATAAAAAATACCGATACCGTGCCGAACACTACTCATAATACTGTAGTCTCTCTCTCTCTCTCTCTCTTTCTCTCGCTGATCGATCGGTATTAAAAATTGCCTTTCTTCAGCCGATTTTGCAGCTGTTGTTGTTTTCGGCTCAACTGCTGCTGCTGATGGCGGTGATGGCCCTCTGCTGCTGCTGGACGATGATGACACCTGCTGCTGGTCGTCGAGATCGAATATTTTTGTATCGGAATTGAACGCACTTTCATCCTCCACGTCATTTTGACTTTGCCCATAAATAACTGAAAATGGATGGCACATTCATTTATTAATTATTAGGTATTATTATTCTTATTATTAAAGTGCTCTTTATGAATAAGGGAACCAATTGTCCTTTGGTAACTTTTTAATTCCCGACCAAACCCCCATCTTAGGGGGGTGCAAAAATAATTCCGAGTTTGTCAGTACCAAGAACCCGGTACCTGGTACAGCTACCCAAAAAAGCCGGTACTTTACCGACTCGGTATTGGTACTATTGAACAGCACTGATGATGGCTATGAAATTTTTTTATTTATTTGCATTTTTCCAATTTTTTTTTTTCGTATTTTCGTAGCCCTAAGCCTCAAAGCCTAAAATTTATTTTTCATTTCGTTTTTAATCAATACTCTTTATCACTCAACAGGAGTTTTTAAATTATTATTAAAAATTGCCAATTTATTTTTTGATTTAGAATAAGACATTTTAGCAAAAACTTTTAAATCTAAATTACCCCCCGCCCCCCCCCCTCCCTCCCAAAAAACTTTTTATTTCTTCAATTTTTTTTGAATAAAAATGCGCGCACTTTATTTGTGCATTATCCCCTTTCCCATATACAGCCGTGCGTACTTTCCATTGTTGTACACGTACGCGCGCGCGCTTGGGGGGCGATTCCAGCTTTTGTTGGCGCGAAACAAAACATTCAAAATCGCGATTGTGTTTCAGAGCGCTTTTCAAAAACGGGTTTTTGGCGTTTTGTCTGTATTGCCCCCCGCTTTTTGCCCCCGAATTTGTTGTTGCCGGTGGCGCGCTTTCGGGGTTTAGCGCTGCCCACAGACACACACACACTGTCAGCCAAATGAAACAAAAAGCGCTCCTCGGCGGGGGGCGATGTCGCCGCGAGGTCGGCGGCGGTTCAATTTTCATCAGCCGCCCCCCCCCCCCCCCCCCCCCCCCCCCCCCCACAGGCCTCCCCAACAGTGCGCCCCCCCGTTGGGCCCGCCCCTGCCTCCCTCCCCCC
>JAKKIK010001168.1:0-18578 GCA_024500135.1 Heterodera carotae | reverse complement strand
TTCCGTGGCAAAATGTTGAAATTGATCCACGAGACTCATCCAGGAATTGTGCGAATGAAAGCACTGGCAAGGCAAAAGGTGTGGTGGCCGGGCATGGCATTGACAAGCACATCGAGGCGATCCGGAAGAGATGCAAAATATGTCAGTCGAATGCGCCGGAAATGAGGAAGGTGCCTCTTCACCCATGGGAAATGCCGGAAAAGCCATGGCAAAGACTCCACATCGACTTCTGCGGTCCATTATTTGGGAAAATGTGGCTCATTCTGATGGATGCCAAAACCAAATGGCCAGAAGTGGCGATGATGAAGAGCACAACAACGCAAGCCACGATGGACGCAATTCGGAAATTGTTTTGGACGCATGGGTTGCCTGAACAAATCGTGAGTGACAACGGCCCGCAATTTACTTCGGCAGAATTTGAAAATTTTTGCGCCGATCGCGGAATTGTGCACACACTGACGGCACCATACCACCCCCAAAGTAACAGGGAAGCGGAAAGATTCGTCCAAACTTTTAAGAAAGGAATGTCCTTGACTCGACCAGTTGACGACCCCAAAAATGGAGGGGGAGAAAGTGAGAAGATTGAGAAGACCAAACGAAAATACGTGGCGAGAGCCAAAAGCAATTTCGATCGACGAACATCGAAACGAAGATTTGAAATTGGGCAAAAGATTTATGCCAGGAACTACAGAGAAGGCTCAAAGTGGATGGCAGGCCAAATTGTAAGGCAAATAAGCCCATCGCTGTTCCTCGTCCGCACAGCCCGTGGCGTCTGGAAACGGCACTTAGATCAGCTGAAAGCAGATGAGACGGAGCCGGACATGGACAGCAGCGACGATTCAGACTCTGATGAGTCCATCACCGAAAAGGAGGAATTGGAAAGGGGCGGTATTGAAAATCCTTTGGACAGCATTCCGGAAGACATTCCGCGCATTGTTCCATCGGATGACCATCAACCGATCAGACGATCAACACGGCAGCGAAAGGCCAGATGCGTCTTCGACCCAAGCAGCAGACGATGAACAAAGCTGGCGGGGAGGAGATGTTGTGTTTGTATCGATTGACTTTGATTTTTGAACTCTTATGTTAGTATATATGTCCGCCCATTTCCCCCATCCCTTGCATTCCTTCATTCATTTACATTTCCCTCACTGCAACCCACACATATATTTATTCGCTACTATTTTGCTGCAATAAATCAATATTGCATTTGTGACTGTTGACTCGGACACAACAGTGAGAGAAGCAGTTATCTTGCAAAATTTAAAATAATATGCATTGAATATAACTATTGCGTAAGATTTAAAAATAATGTTTATGCGACCACCTTTTTGTAACTGACTTTACAAATAAAAATAAATCGCCTAATATTAAAATAAATAAATAATAAATATTTTTTTTTATTTACCAACTAAAATAATTTACAAATAAAACGTGTAAATATTAATAAAAATTGGAAATTCAAAAAAATTGAACCTATTTTCGAAAAAAACCTGTGTTTTTAATCAATTTCGAAAAAAATTTTCAATTGAGGCAAATTAATGTAAAAAATACGAAAATTTCATGGAATTTTGACTGAAAATGGACCAAAATATCTTCAATTTTTGTCATATTTTATAAAAAAAAGTTGAAATATAAAGCTTACCCCTGTAGTGGAGCCTCCCCCTGTAATAAAGCCCCCCCCCCCTTTTCAGGAGGGTTAAAAATAGAGCCCCGGGGGCTTTAATACAGGAATTACGGTAGTTTGCCCCCAATTTGAATATTTTTAGTTCTCTTATGTAATTGGTACTTTAAAATTATCCACTTCCCTCCCTCTCACCTTGAATTTTTTCCTTTGTTGGCATTTTTTAAGAAATTTGTATGGATACAGACGGACACGGATAAGAATCTTACGGACATAAATTTGTATCCGTGAGCATCCCTGACAAAAGCTATAAATCCTTTTAAATAAAACCAAGAATATGAGCGTTAATCCCTTGCATTGCTTGCTATTGTATTATGGGTACAATTTTGTTGTTTCGCTTTTATCCATTTTTTATTTAAAACTCGATTTTGCTTAAGTGATTTAAGTAGAAATTAAAAAAAACTTATTTTTCTTTTTATATAAAATATGCGTTTAACACAATAATTTGAAAATGAAATAAGTTACAAATTTTAAATCAAAGATAAACCTTAACATTAAAATTTGTAAAATAAAATCGGCCATAAAAGCAAAAGCCGAATTCAAATGGCTTAATATTTAATAATTTATTCATGGTAGCTCTAAACACATGAATCCTTTTTAAATCATAAATATTTACGCTAATTAATGCAGATGATTGGAAATATAGTTTAAATTGAGAATTTGAGAAAATATGGAAATAACAATTCAAACAATGTAACTTAGACCTGACGCAAGCAATGCTATCATTCAAATTCTTTAAATAATATTGTAAAAAGCGATATAAAAATTATAATCAGGATTAAAAAAATAATGTTTCCTTAGGTATCGTGTGTTTGAAAAGATCGAAAAAAGCTAATGGTATAACGACCCAAAAAATGAAACGCTGCTCAAAATGCGCGAGAACAAGGGGCTTTTCGCGCAATAAATAGGACCGATAAACTATTTATAAAGTAATTTTACGGAAAATAAAGGAAAAATCATAAAATATCTTAAGACAATAATCTGTTAAATCCATTATCACCGTTAAAAATGCCAATAAATTCGCGCAAAAAGAAATGAGTAATGTTAGAGTAATGGTGGAAGCGAATAAAAGTGCGAAGGCGAAACAAAAAGCTCAGCATATAAAAATCAAAAAAGCCCTTGAAAGAGCGGCGCTAGACCGCCATAACAAAAGACGCAAAAAGCTTTGGCATGATCACCAGAAACTCAAGGACAGCTACATGAGCTCCCGCCATTGCGTATGTATAGACAGGGTTACTTGTGTTTAAAGATAAACCTTAACATTAAAAATTGTAATATAAAAAAGGCCAGAAAATGTGAAAATATGGAAATAACAATTCTCTTTTGCAAAAATTTAACTAACAATCCGCAAGCAATGCTATTCTAATTTAAAATTTAATATTGCAAAAAAGCGGAATAAAATTATAAAAATGATTAAAAAAGGTTTCCATAAAAATGAATTGATTCTCTTACTGACCCCGCGTGAAAGTTCAAAAAATGAAACAAGACTCAAAATAGATATTGTCATTTGGAGTAAGTACATAACTAACGTTTAGAAAATAAAAAGCTGAATTACAAAATAATTGATAATATTTTGCTAATGTTTATTTATTAACAAAACATTAAATTTTGTTGTAATAAAAGTATTTTCGAATGTAAAAAAGACTGAATAACCCTTAGTTTACGAAATAGTTAAAAAGTAATTTTATAACATAATATTAAATTTCAAATTGAACCAATTAAAAAGCTAGGTGAAACGATGAATGGAGCACCTTAAAATCGAAAGGTCTGCCAACACGAGATGACAAAAATAAATTCAATGCAGTTCCATAATAAACTCTTGCCAATCTTAACAAGAAACTAATGTCATAAGTCCGTAGTGTTTTGCATGAAAGTGAACAAACCAAAAAGTGAAACCAAAACAGAGTGACATATAACATAACTGGATATAATTCGAAAGCTTTAAGTGTACTCTATTTTAACCCAAAATCAAGACAATTTAGCTATCTTTTGGAAAAGTTATAGTAAAGAAATTGAGAAAAACCGAATTTGCCCAAATTTCCTTATTTTTGAGGCATAACTTTTTTAAAAGTCAATTAATTTTTTTGCTTTAAAGGCAACTAAGAGAGAATACCTATATCTTTCGAATGGTACTAAGTAAGCTTAATTTCGTTGGGTGTAAAAAGAGTTATGCCCCAGAGAACATTATCCGAAAAATTTGTGTTTGAAAATTGGATTTTTAACACCTCAGCGCGACCCATCATGACCCATCATACATACTCACTCAGTTTAACCTTTAAAATTATTCTTTTCGGGATTTTGGTAGATTAATATCTTATCTACAGTTCTTAAAAATTTGAAGTTCTAAAGAGAAGTTTTGGCCCGGTAATAAACAAAATGCAATTTTCGCAGATGAGTGCTTTTGCCGAAATTTTCCCCAAGAATTTTCGACTCTGTACCAAATATTGGGGCGGATAATCTACAAACAATAAATTATTATTATAGCCATTTATATTATCTATCATTCTGTTTTATTCACTTTGATGAAAAATAAAAATGTTTAAAAAACGCTACGGACTTATGAGACAACCCAATATAAATTTTTATTGTTTTACATAAAAATTAAAGGAAAAGCTATATGCCAATCATATGTGAAAAGAATAAAAATCATTAATTAAAAAGGTAAAAGAAAAATTTTTGATTTGAAGAAGCGTAAGACAATGGGCGAAAAGAAACAATGGCCTAAAACTCCGAGAATATGTTTTTGCGATCAACATGAATGTCAAATTACTTCATCAATTTTCGTCGAGAGCAATCCTATTTTTAAAGCTTAAATTCAATTAACCTTGTTTAACTGAAATTTTATTTGGCATGATGATAATTAATGGCCTTACCTAGTCAATTTTTGTCGCGAGCATTACAAAATGCATTGCATTTTAACTTAAAAGAAGCATGGACAATATTTATTAAATGGATAGTATGCCCTTATTATATACAAGGAAATAAAAAAAACAAATAACAAAATATTTAATTCTTTAATTATTATTTATAAAACTAATTGTTGTGGTACAAATTAAGGTATAAAAAACTAATACAAAAAATACTAATCATTACAATAATTAAAATGTTATACGTTACATACACAAAAAAACACGTTGTCTAAAAATGACTCAATCATGAGTTTTTGGGTGATGTACAATAAAACTGGCAAAATTGCGAGTTTGAATATAAAAACTCAATTTGCTGTAACCTTTAAATTTTTCCTTTAATTAAGAATAAAAATTTACAAACAATCCAAGCGAGTTTACTTGAAATTACATATATATATATATTTATATATAAAAATAATCGTCTGATTTTGAATTATGAATATAAATTATCTTCGTTACAAAAGGGCTGGCTACTGTTAGATTTGGTCTTTCTAGTCATAATTATAAAATCTAAATTTGCTTAAAATGATTTATATTTGTCTGAATAAAAGAAATGACAGTGAAGAACGCTGTTAAGAATCTCCATGAAAAATTGAAATTTATCAAAAATAAACTAATTCTGAATAAAATTTTAAGATTACTTTTGCTGTAGTTAAAAATTTAATAATAAGAAAAAAATTTTAGAATCGAAAACAGGAGCTTTTCGAGAAATCATAGAGAGCATAAAATTGAAATAAAAAATCAAAACCAGTTTACGAGTATCAATTTAACAAAAAAAATCTAAATTTGAGGAAATTCAAAAATAATTTTCTAAGTTAATTTTTTGATGCTTATTAGTAGAGCTGGGATTTTTAGTTTTTAAATTATTTTTTTTTACGGCTTAGTTATGATGAGAGAAGCCCAAAAACAGCATTTTCTCCGAACAGTTTTCGATTTAGAGCGACTTTATAGCAACTATTTTCAACTATTTCGGGGGTTAGCAACTATTTTGGCATTTTCGAGTTTTAGCAACTATTTTGGCATTTTTTCGAATTTTTGTTAAAGTTTGGCAGTTTTTTCAAAAAATGCACTCCTAAAAAATCAATTTTCCCAAAATTCAAAAAAAAAAATTTTGTCCTCAACTAAAGCTTAAAAAAAAATTTTGTTCTCAACTAAAGTTTAAAAAGAAAAATTTTTTTTTGAAGTTTCATGATAATGTTCCTCAAAAACCAGTGCAAAATAATTTGCAATTGTGCTGGCGAAATGAATAAAGAATGAGACTTAAATAGGATTTTTTTGCGTAAATACACTTGGTTTTTCCAATTAAAAAAAACTATTTTCGCAACTATTTTGGCCTTTTTCGGGGTTTTTTGCAACTATTTTAGCATTTAGCACTTTTTGGCAACTATTTTAGTAACTATTTTGCATTTTTTTTAGCAACTAAAAATCCTAGCTCTACTTATTAGAGAAGTTAAATAAATTTATATTTAAAAAAAATAAGCGACGGATAAAATGACACAACAAATAAAATATAGAATCACGTAATCTTTCTTTATTAATAACTCGATGCTTCGAAAAATTAATACATTTTTGAAACTACGGAATCCGTTCGGTACATGGAAAAAATTACAATAATTTTGATCTTTTGTTTTTAAGCTACCGAAAATACCCTTTGGGGAAGGCTCAGTTAGAAAGGGGGTTTAAACTGATGGGGGCTCTATTAGAGGAAATACGGTAAGGTCAAAATATACTTGATTGCTTTCTAGCCTCCTTGTTTAAGCCAGTTCTGGTTATGGAACCCGTTCCGGCTCCGACTCAAAAAGTTGGTTCCGGTTCCGGGTTTTCCAGTTCCGCATAGTTCCGGTTCCGGTTTTTGTCAAAAGTTCCGAAACCGGCCAACCCTAGTTAAGACGAATTAATATTTATTTATTTCAATATAATTTAAAATACATAGCCAAATTACAGTGCGAATAAACATATAATAGGTGTGTGATTCAATAATTGAAAATATTTTTTATTAAGCGAAATAATTTTCAAAATTCATCAACATATGTGAACAGCCTTTAAAAACGCGGGTCCAAAAATTATTTCGCAAATAAATATTATAAAATTTATAAAAATTAATAAAAATAGGTTCACAAATGAATCAATAAACGAATTTAAAACTGTGTTCCTACATATTTCATACAAAAAATTAAACAAGTGAAGACGCGAATTCTTTAACCAAGCTAATAATTAAATAAATTGTAAAGATGAGTCTTTCAGTTTTTGAGGACAAAAGCTTGCTTAAACTGAATGAAATATTTATCCAAATTTAGTCAACGGTCATTCAAATACTATTCTCAATTGTACCTGCAACGTTAAATATTCAGTTCAAAATAAAATTAAATGAAGTAAATTGATGAACAATCCCAGAGAGTAATTTAAATTACGAAATAATTATTTACGGAAGATAATGACACAATTTTTATCCAAAAAAACAATTGGTGTGTTCTCAAAAAAGAATTTTTATTTATTTATTTAGGATAATTATTGCGAAATTGGACTTTTTTACAAAGGCTCGTACCCTAACTAGTAATATTCAATATCATAATGGACCTTTTTTAAATATTTCAGCAACTAAATTCATGAAAAAATATTATATAAATAAACCGAATAAACTTCCTTTTAATATTTAATGTAAATGTCTCATAATATATTCAAGTCACCATGCAAATTTGTGTTGATTACAAATGTAAATTTTTATATACAAATATTCATTATTATGAAGAATAAAATGAAGACAGATGTCAAGGAGTTTGATAACAAAACAGCAAATTTGAAAATGATGTTATTTATCAAATAAGACCTAGTTAATCTAACTGTAAATATAAGTAAACATCATTAGTTTGGTCCTAAAAATATATAATTAATGTAAGATCTAATACAAATAATTCCCCTTTAAAAGAAAAAAATAAATTATATCTGCAATAATAAATTTACTTAACAAACTACGAAGAGCTTGGGCCACACATTGAAGCACTTGCTGCCGCTGAACGAAAGACTATGCAGATAGACAGAAACGGGTCGTACTTTTTGGAACAACAAGCCGGAGCGGTGAAATTTAATTAAGGAAAAGTGTCATTAAAATGCATTGAATAATTTATGTTTGATCTTAAGATAACGAATATTTTTAGACAAAAAATATCGTCATTGATGTGTGTATATTAAAAGTACTTTGCTATATTTAATACTTAGGACAAAAATTATTGTGAAATTGGATCTTTTCTAAAAATGCTGTACCGTATTTAAATCCGATATTAAATTTAATTGAATTCATTACACAAAGCTAATAAGAATAATAATATAAGCTATTAATTAATCAACATTTCAATTGGATCGATTAAAAAAGCTATACAAAATAAATCAAATTATTAAATAACAAATATTTCAAGGACTCGAGAAAACAAACACTAATAAATACATTGCTTACGATAAAGCCATATAAATATTTTTGCTTTTCAAAAAATAGAAATTCATCTTTATTTATTTTTGTGCATTTAATATAGTTTTATAAAATAATTAAAATTATAATAGGTGCAGTCTTGATGAATTCGAAAATGCTTTAAATTTAAACAAAAAGCATAAATGCATAGCTTGAAATATTCTTTGTAGCTCTTGGCTTTTAACAGTAAATGCAGTGATATCTTTAAAAGCATATCAATATAAAAATAAAGCAACATTAATAAAAATGAACTTTATCAAGAATGTAAAGTTTTTTAGATGTAAAAGTATCATGAATAATACAAATTTAATCTTATATTGAACAATAAGTTTGTGCCAAATTTTTGGCTGTTAATACTAACAAATATCTGCCAAAAATTTAATTGAAAAATTCGCATATTAATGAAAAGAAACCAAGACTTATTTAAAAGTAGTTAAAATATTTTTTAAATGTTCAACTTAATAAATGAAATAAGATAAGATAAAAGCACAATTATCTAAAGAAATGTATTAAGAGAGCCGCTACAATTCTCTGCTGAATGACGAAGAAATTGGTTCTTTTTTTTACCAAATAGCTACCATTTGCCTATCGAATTTTATAATTTTAAAACGTACACACCTTTACAATATACGTCAATTTTTGACTTTCCTGGCAAAAGAGCAGCCGCACACAGTGGCGACTATGGCATGAAGAAAGGGTATAGCGTCGGCACATTGAAGTGAACGCTCAAATGCTTGTATATAGAAAATAAATCCCACTATACATTTCCAATTGTTTCCTATAAATAAATCGTCATTGCAAAAACCTCATTTGCGCGAAGGATGGATTCGCAATGAACACATGAAAAATAATTATCAGTGCAATAAAATGAAGACCAAACATAGTATTTGTATCCCAAACAAATTTAATTTTATTTCATTATTTATTTCATTCAAAATTAAAGTTAATCTAATTAAGTGCGAATTTTCAACACAAATTTTTACAAAACTCAAAAAAATGTGATTTAACTATTTAATAAATAGATTTAAACGCATTTCTGAGAATTAATTATCGATTCATCCTTCAAAAATATAAAAAAAATCCAATTTTATAAAATAATTTTGTATATAACTAAAAGAATATTAAAATTATTGAAAAATGATCAATACTAATCCCCAATAACAAGAAGCAATAATTATCGTTATTTGAGGTTCTATTAAAATTATACATTCATCTATAGATAATCTTTTAATTAAGTTTTCCAAAAGTTACACGCTTGTTACCATATTTCGAAAATTCACTGCTGGACAATGCATTTGAAGCTGGAACGGCTTAAATACTTTCAATTATGTAAGAGTGAACGTGAAACAACCGTAGCTTTTTAAATTTTTATGGGTTCATTGAAACAAATTTTTATGCGCTTACAGTCTATTAAAGTTAAAGGATAACCATACATACTTATTAATACAATCATTTTAACTATAAATCAAATATAAAAATGTTAAAGAGATAATAAAAACATCTAATAAATATTCGCCAACGGGTCTTATTAGCCTACAAAAAAAAATGCCAAATAATTATTTCTTGTAAGTAATGTATGAAAACCAAAATTGAATTATGGATGGCGTCGATAAAAGTGGGTTTTCAAAATCCGCAATTAAATATAATCTATATTGTAATTGAACAGATAGTGGTCGATCACCAAATTCACCACAAAGGACATGCGCTAGAGGCTTTATTTTACAACAATCTTATCGGTTATTACTATTAAATGTGTGAAATGGAAAAAAAACTATTAATCTACCTAAAGCAATAAATTATAAAATTCGTGTAAAAACAAAAATAAAGATACACTCTTGTCAACGGCACGATAACTTCACTGATTTCGTGTTGCCATGAGAATTCGTCATTAAAACTAGTATATACATTTAAAATCTTAGCAAAAAAAATGAAAAATTTATATGATAATGTAGTTTAGTGTTAACAGTAATTAATGAAAGACTATCTTAACATTAAAAAAAAATTATAAACTCATTCGATTGTGGAGGAGCGTAATTATGTGGCGGAAATTGGACAGCCGCCAATTGCTCCGTCCCGCCAAAATGCTATAATTGTTTTGCACTTTGTCTAGGAGGAGAGAATATAAAACAGAAATAAAGGATAAATACTCCATTCAAAGAACAAATATAGCATTTTGATTAAAAATACCATTAATAAAGATCACATCCTAAATATGATCAAAACTTTAGAAAAAGGTTTCTAGAATAATCATCAAAAGCAAAATAAATATTATAATAAATGTAAAATTCTACTAATAACTAAATAATAAATCTTAAATGTGGGTAAAGTGCCGGAGAAATTTCTTTACACAAAATGTGCGAATTGAGCTTCATGAAAGCGAAGTGAAAAAAGGATAGAGACAATTTCTATTGTCTTCGGTTGTCTCTTATGAAATAAAGTGTTATTATAAAAGATTATTAAGAAAACAATAAATATTATTTGATTTTAATACAAGTATTTTAAAACAAAAAATTCAAGAATTGTAGCAAAAACAATTTTTTTATCAAAATAAAGACAATAAAGTAACTTTAAATTGAATCCAATTTTGGTTTTAATTCTGTATTCTGTAATTTAAATTCCAATTTTAATTCTACATTTAGATTAATTAATTTAGTTTTAGTTTGAAATTTAATTTACACTAAGATGTAAAATTTCTTTTTAACTAATCCACACTTCTCTGTTAGGTCATATTTTTCCATTCGAAAATGCTTAAACTGTTGGGCGCCCAAAGACATTCTATGAATTTTTTGGAGGCTAATCTGAGTTTTAAATTTGATGAATTTATAAAAAAAAATTTTTTATTCCAATTTTTTATTCACTTTTATTCATTATAAAATTTGTAAAATTTTTTCAATACCATGACGATTTTTTCAATTTATTAATTACAGTATTATTTTTAATTAAACATTGTGTTTTTATTAAAAAAAATTCTCAGCCCCGCGTTTGTTTTGACTGAAATGTATAATTATTTTTTTATTTGATGTTATAATCCTTTAAAAGATTGTACTTTTAAAGTTTATTCAGTAATAATTTAGAAAAAGTAAATTTAAATGTTTATTTTATTGGAATTTTTTTACATTTATTTGGTTTCACTTTGTTTGTTGGTGGAATATTTTCTCGACCTGAAGTAAATTTTTATTTGAAGTTTTATGTTATTAATTTTACAAATTTATTGTCTTTGTCTATGTTTTTAGACTTGTGTCGGCCCATGAGCTCGAGCATTTGCAAAAGTGCATCTACTGTTAAAGATATCTGAATAATTTGCCCTTACCGATGGAGACATTAAAGCGGATTATCTTTTTATTTTTCAATTCTATTTTTTAATTCCATCCCAATTTTAATAGAATGCCGTTCGGCTCAAAAAATGGTAAGAGGCATTTAACCACGTGTCTCAATAATTAATAAGAGAAATATTCTGAAATGTTAATTTTTTCCTTTTTTCCCTTGGGGATTTTTTATTTTATAAATTTTCATTATTTTTTTGTTTGTTTTGTGTTTTTGTTTTGAAAGTTCGTATGCTTGCGACAGTTAATGTGGGATTATACGGGCATTGTTGTGTGGTGTAGGTATCGGGCGATTAATTATTAGTTGAGTTAGTATGTAGCGGCACCACCGGTTTTGGCGGACAGCCATAATCAATGAGTGCCGTGGGGGATGCTGATACTTATTCAATTCAAAAAAAGCACAGTGTGGTTTGTCCGATAAATAATAATAAATAATATTTTTATTAAACAATCGAGTATTATGGCCTAATAATACATATACACCAAGGCACACGAGGAAAACAGAATTTTTAGTGGCATTGATAAAAATTGGTTCTCATTTCGCATTTAAACTTTGTGAAAAAATTTATTTGTCTAAATTAAGGACAAAAACAGCAATAAAATTTTTATCTTCAAAAGTAATTAAAATTTGCTATAAATAATATTGTATTAATATTAAAATTGAGTATGAAAAACAGAAATTAATACAACATCTTCATTTGACATATAGAAGCGTATAACATTTAAAAGAGACACTTCTCCATTTTTCAAAGACATGGGCATCTTATTGAATAAATTGGGATGTTAACAAAGTTTATACATATGATTTTATTAATGAAATTTTATAGAATGCACTCAAACATTTTAAATATCTTAAAGAAATGTTATATTCAGAGAAGCTAATTTAGAATAGGAAGATGAATAATGAAAATGCGAAAAATATATGTGTTTGTCACCAATTAAATTTTTAAAAATCGCTAAAAGAAAAATATCGCACTGTTGTTTGAAAAAAAGCTTTCACGCATACTTCGAAATGGATGAAATATAAACCTAAAAAAAATAATGAAATTTCAAAAACCAGCTTTCAATTCGGTATAAAGTGGGAAGTATCAAAAAGTAAAAAATTGTTTAATGAAAAGAAAATAAATTTCAACTATACGAAAAGAGGATATATGTACATTTTCTATAATACAATAAATATTATTGCAAAAGAAAACATAATTATGCTACGAAAAAAATTAATTAATTAAAGCAATCTTTTATTTAGAACCATCGAGCGTTGGCGCGCAAACAATTAAAAACTCATCGTGCTTTGACATCACCTTAAAAAGCATCGACCTTTGGCGAATGAAGAAAAGCAAAATTTTGCAATATATTTTTTATAACATTTTAACCAAAAAATACAAAATTTACGTATTGAAATATTCTTAATTATGATTTAGTAAATTAAAGCCAATTATTAAAGAAAAAATTAGTCAAATGAAAAAACATTTATTCAGACACGGATATTTTGGGAGAGCACGCTTTAAAAATGGGATCTTTATTTCGCACCATACAATTTATAAACTAACCCAATTAATACATTTCTTATAAACACTAAGATCAAGTAATTAGCAAAAAAGGAAAATTTGGGCAATATTATTTATTAACAATTAATGAAAAAAATAATCAAAAAAGGGTTTTTTACGTTTTTGACTGCAAAAAAAAACGATGTTATTTTAATGTCCCTCGAATTAGATAATATAAATCTACTCAAATTTCAACATATCTTCCTTCATCTATACCACAAATTTATTAGAATTCTATATTTTGAATATAATTAAAATTTTATTTATGAAAAGAGGCAAAATTAATTGTGCCATGAAGTTAAAATGAAGAACTGGGCCGGTGCTTGACGATCCAAAAATTGAAAAAATATTGATACATAATATGAATAATTACTTCAAATAAATGTGAATTGAACACTCATTATTAGCCTACAAATTTAAATTGCAACAAAAATTACAATGAAATTTTTAAGTAAATAATTATAATAATCGTATTTTATACATTTATACACCATTTTAATTTATAAGATTCAATCGAAAGTGGGCGAGTATTCCAAGGCAGCTCACATCTGACAACAATAAATAGATAAAGCGTTATTAAACCAATTATTTTATATAAATAAAAGACCTATTCTATAATCCGAATTAAAAAAAAATCAATTACCTTATTTTTATCAACGGCAACATACCTTAATTTTTGTATCCGACTAATTTAAATAATAAGCACTTTTCAGTTAAAAATACGGCACCCAATTAATGAATTAATTACTGTATTTGTTTTTATTATTTTGAAGCACCTTTTGTGTGCTCTCATCTGCTGGCTACAAATGATTGATGTAACAGCCTTAATTGGTTCAATTACAGCAATTATGTAAAACAAGTCGCTTAAGGCCCCAATTATAATACATACCAATTTTGGATTTAGAAAAAATGACATGCTGTAAATTTGAGCCAACTATTTCGTAAATACTAAATAAGACTAAGTCGAACAATTCAAAAAAGAGAAATAATTGAAAATTCAATTGCAGAACTGATTTAGCGTTAAAAATAATTTGCTTAAAGGAGCAAACATTGAAGAAATAAGTTTTTCCAAAATACTTTTAAAAGATAACAGAACAATATTTGAGGTGGGGTATCAAACTAAACAGATTAAAAAAAACTAAATTCATAGCAATAAAAATAAGTTATTCAATGTTATTTCAAAGTAAAATGGCGTGTCACAATGAGGTAAAAACGTCATTTGCGCAAGATGCCAAGGATGCTGCGCAAAAAAATAAAGAAAAAATAGACATTTTATTACAATAACAAATTAAAATACGAAAATAGAGTGTTAACGAAATAATTTAAATAATAATGTAAAACTTACGCTGCTAATACTAGCAAAAGCCTGCTAAAAATTTTAATTGAAAAATTCGGAAATTAAAAAAGAAACCAAGACTTAGGTATTTAAAAAGGATTGAAATATTTTTAAGCGTTCAACTTAAGGAATATTGAGGTAAAAATAATTATATGTCAAAAAATTTAATATATTTCCTTAATTATTATATACTAACTTTTAAATAAAAAGTGCTTATTATCAGAGGAATATAGCAAAACTTGCCAATAACTTATGGTACCAAGTAAACATAATCTCAATTAATTATCGCGCTATCAAAATTTCATTAAATATTAGTATAACATATTATAGATATATATTGTATTTAAATATGTAAAACTTTTTCAAAATAGCAAATAAGATAAACTTCTTTTTACATATTTGCTTAAAGAATCCTGCCGCACTAAAGGAATTTGCTCAAAGAATGCCTGCCTACATTTAATTTTCAGTGCAGCAAAACCGAAAACTCGAAAAGCCAGAACAATTTTTTACAAAAAGGAATTAATGCAAAAAAATATTAATGAATATTATTTTGGCACATCCTTATCTTGTTCAACAAAAAAATGATTTCAATTGTAATAATTAGAGACCGGATTCTTATGTTTTTACATATTTTTTTGCGACTTAGTTATGTCGAGAGAAGCCCAAAAATAGCATTTTCTCAGAACAATTTTTGATTTAGAGCGACTTATAAAAACATAAAAACATATCGCACGTATTTAGGCTATTCTGGATTTTTTCTGCACATGTTTTGGCATTTTTCCTGAAATTTCACAGCAAAAATGCAATTTAATCTAAAATGCACCCCTAAGAATCTATTTTTTTAATTTTTAAATGCACTAAAAAAATTGAATTTTTTACTCGAATTCCCAAAATTTTCCTTAAAAAATCAACTTTTTGGCTCATTAAATTAAAAAAAATATATAATTTTTATTCAATTCAGAGATTTTGATTTAATTCCTCTAGTTCAAATTTTGGCTGACAATCAATGTGTTTTACTGCAAAACCGAAATGTATCTGATTTGCAATTGTGCTGGCGGAATTAATAAAAAAACTGATACTTAACAGAATTTTTCATAAAAACACTTGATTTTTCAAATTTTGCACATATTTTGGTATTTTTTAACACATATTTTGACATTTTTCGAGTTTTAGCACATATTTTTGGGTTATTAATGCATATTTTATTAGATATTTCAGGATTTTTAGCACATAAAAATCCGGTCTCTACTAATAATAGACCGAATGACAACGGTATCAACATTACTCTGATTTGCACATGGAAACGACTGAAAAAACATTAATTTATGAATAAAAGAAAAAAAGGAATAAAATTTATAACAAGAACTCCAATTAGCCGACAAATAGAGCACAATAAACACTATCTAGTCAAATCACAAAAAGATTTCACATAAATTCCCTAATACAATTTAAATTTTTTTTATGAGAGATGTCGTGAAATATTGGTGGCTATATAAAGGCATTTTATATTACTTTTACAAAAGACTTATTCTTTGAAACTTGGACAAAAAAAAGGTAATACAAATTTTCAGTTCTGCATATAACTTTACATATATATAAAAGCAAATTAAAATTTAACATGAATGGAAAAAAATAAATCTATTTATGAATTCTAAACACAAAAAAGGTTTTTGTTACAACTTTGTATTATCCAATAAAAAAATAATTATCATAAAAATTGTCTCCAATCGCACCTTATTTTTGTTTAAAATTTTCTAGAATGGCTTATATCATATCAATAGCGGCTGAAAATGACATTAATAAAACTATTTAATATTTTAAGCAATGGAAGAAATATGAACTAATAAAATGGCATCGCAACTGCATCTGCCATAAGTGCCCGAAGAAAATCTCGTACAGAAAAACAAGCTCTATGGTAAAGACAAATGGAGTGTCTCCTCAAATTTTAATTATGCTATATGTCAAGGCCAGAAGCCAATATCTTGCTGAAAAAAAAAATTAAAAAAAGGAATTATATAAAAGAATAAAATTCTACAAGATTTTTAAGTACATCTATATCTTTAAAAAAATAATGTAATAATTATTGTTGGCAAAAATATGGAAATCCATATATTTTTTTAATTATTTTGCCACATCTGCTTAAATAAATGGAAGCTCCAGGGTTAATAAAAGAAATTTTTCACAGTCAATGATTTGTCACTTTCTGGTCTCTTTTCGTCAAATTATTTCATATTTTTGAATTAATTATTATTTCACAGCCAATTTATATAATACTATTTTGCAATGAAGATGAATTACATTTCTATAGGTTCGATTACCGTTCATTCAATGTAGTTTCATTAGAAATAGTTATTTTACTTAAAATTCATGTTTTAGAATGAACAGCTATATTTTGAAATTAATTTTGTTTGATTTGAAAGTTGTCATTTTAGATTAACATTGATAAGATGAAATAATGATCATTTAAAAGTTTAGAAATTAAATGATTAAGTTTAAAATTATTAAGAAAGACCATTTCTTTATGATTTTTTAAGAATTGAGAAATTGAGCATTACAAAAATAAATACTAATTTTGTTACAGTGTTTAGTGCAAAAGATATTTTTTGTTATTTAATTGATTTTTGGAAAAATAAATTTAAATAAAATTTAAAATGATAATTGCATTTGAGTTTCTTTAATCTTTTCATGTTACCCTTTGAACTTTGGCAATTCTTTAATTTAATTTGGATAAATAATACTTCTTTGCATTTTTGAATTTTTTTCGATTTCTGTTTTGTTTATTTAATAACTAATTTTTTCGCTATTGGTTTTTAGTTGGATATGATTTTAATCTAAATTTGTTTTTTTCAATACAATTATTGATTTATAAAAAAGTCATATTTCGGTAATTCTAGAAATAAATAAACAATCTATGCGATTCCAAGGATAGCTCCTGGATTCTTCGAAATATAACGGTCATCATATCTTCTACGGATTTCGACATGCAACACTGTCAACGTACGTAGAACTGAGCCACGTGAGACCTCTTTACATTAAATTTATTGATAAGCCATCTCGGGCTAACGTCCAGAAAGCAATAAGCATCCAAAAAATTTTAAAATAAAAAAATAATTTTAAATATTGCTATTCCAGTGTGTAAAGCGACCTTATTATAGTATTTTTATTTCTTATTTGGTTATTTAACTTTAATTATAAACAGCGCTAAATCACATTTTTTTTTAAGTGGTATAATTAGTAACCAATTATATAATTTTTCTTTTGTCTTTTGCTGTATATGCGCTTTTATATATTATACTACAATCCAACATAAAAAAAGATCAAAGTCTGATTTGGTTAGTGTAAAATGCATGATTGTTCAAATATATTTTTTAAATATTTTGCATTATTTTGTTAGATCTTTTTGATAAAAACTTCTTTTTATTAATAAATATTTTGAATAATTTAAAATAGTCGTACACCTTTAGCTATACGAATAGCTGGCAATCATGCAGCGGATAGCCTTGACTGAGAAAATAATTTGCAAATTAAATTTTCAATTGCATATATCTCATTTGTCAGCAGAGTAATGGAATGTTGATTCTATATGATTTCTTAGCGTGCAAACAACAATAAAGCAATTTATTACTGCTTTTTTCATAAATTTGACCTTCGTTTATATTTACAGCATTTTTTTTGATTGGTAACTATTTTGAATTTAATTTATCCATGAGATCAAAGTCAGTGACTCGAAAATGAACAGATTTAATGTTTGTTTATTTAGTACTTCTATTGCTAACTAATTTTTTATTTATTTGGGTTTTTGCTTCATTTATTTAGAATTTTTAATTAAAAAGATTATTTTTTTATCTTTATAAAAGGTTACATAGAATTTTTCTTTTACAAATACAATGAAATATCAGTAGTTAGCACCTTATTTTTGTCAAAAAATTTGGCGCTAAATCTGAATTTGAATTTGTTTCGAAACCCCTTGGGCAGATTGCTTTAAAACCCATACCTATTGGGCACTTTTGGATTGAAATTCATACCTATTGGGCACTTTTTGATTTTCTTTTACATTAATTATGCAGATTCATTTTTTCATTTTCTTTTCTTTTTTAAGTTTTAATTTGATATATTTAACAAACAAAAGTTTGATAATTTTCATAGTTGAGTTAAGGCTCATGCTTCTAATTCATTATGGCATATGCTGCAATTTCCAAGTGTTTAATTTTTTGTTGATTAAATAGCGGACCGGGAGTGGAAGTGTACCAGATTTAAGACCGGGGGACTCTGACCATTTGGGGAATTTGGGGATCCAAAACCATTGGAACATTGAC
>JAKKIK010001167.1:0-18589 GCA_024500135.1 Heterodera carotae | reverse complement strand
CAGCGTCCCTGAAACCCATATAAATGACTTTTCAAGCAAACTATGATGTTTAAAAAAAAATAAAATTTGTGGCGTACCAACCATATAAGTACCGTACATATGTATGTATGGTACCATTGTGAATTCGCCTTGTTTCCCATCCATAAAAATAACCGTTTGAAGTTTTTCAGCTACAATAAATTCCTTCATTAATATGCAAAAGTCTCAAATAACTTTTGCACCAGTTTCGTTTTACCCACTTCGAAAACAGAAAAGACCTATCGATCGGACGAATGATGAACCACCGCCCATTCTTACAAAAGGATCAGAGACTGAATTTGACAGCGAAGAACCACCGCCGCCGTTGTTGGAAGCAGAACAAGGCAGTGACGGTCTTCCTATTCTTTTATTACTGGTTTATTAAAATTAGATAAATAGGACTGAAAAATGACTCCGACCGTCCCAATCAGACTGGTTCTGTTTCATCCGGTTCAACAGCAAAAGTTGATAGAGCAACGAATGGCGATCCAGAAACGTCCACTGAATCTTTTTTTTTGGAGAGCAGGTAGTGTGTTCTTATTTTAGATGTCGGTACTTTAAGGGACTTAAAAATAATTTTTTTTTTATTAACCAACAAAACGCCCACGCTCTAACATTTGGAAAAATTATTTGCAGCATAAATGCCAATTTCTACCTAGCAGCCTAACTGGTTAGGGCCAAAGCCTAACCAATACTTAGCCTAAGCCTAACTAGAACCCCCCGTTGCCTTAAAAAAATTAAATGTGGGTGTCTGCTTACAGACTAGTACCAAAACTTGCACTTAGCGTGTTTTGTTTTATTTAGACCCCATTACAGAAAAGTGTCGAGATGTCATTTCTTTTGGCCGCGGGGTAAATATTGATCATAAGGACCAGAACTCCACATAAACTGATGTAGATCGATTGTTTTATTATTTTGTCATTTCTTACCCATTTTTTCACGGTTTTAAACCGGTTTAAAAATTAAACATTTTTGCGCCAATTTTTTTATGATGGATATACCGTTTTCAGCGCCTAAGGAACCCTTAAAAATGGTTTTAATTAATTTGGATTCCGATTCGTATGATCAATATTTTCCGCAGCGGGGGGTTTGGACGGCTCTAATACACTTTATGAGTCAAATAGGTTTTATAGACTGTGTCAGTCCTCTCGCCGATGGACCACTCGCCGAAAAAGACAATTGGCCGAAGATAACTCGCCAATGGTCCAATTTTTTGGTCTGTACTTCCTGCTGTCGGCTAATTACTGTAAACTTGGTATCATTCAAAAGATCTTCGTGTTTAGAAACTATGAACAAGTTAAAGATAAGAGATTAAAAAATAAACAACGAACATATAAATTATTATGCGTTAAAATTCACAAAAAACCAATTCTTTCCGTTTACAAAGCGTAACTCATTTATGCATTTTTTAAATTTCTTGTCTTTAGCTTGTTCATAGTTTATAAATACCAAGTTCTTTTGAATGATACAAATTTTCAAAATTAGCTGATAGCAAGAAGTTATAGACTAAAAATTGGACCATCAGCGAGTTATCTTCTGCCATTTGTCTCCTGCGAGTTGTCCTTCAGCGAGTAGGCACTACGCCTTATAGACACATCCATGTCCTAATTTTTTTTTAGGTCAGCAATTGTTACAACTTGGTACCATTTAAAGTTCTTGGCATTTAGAAACAATAAGTAAAAGTTAGGCGTTTAAATAGCTCGCGATAAAGTCATAAAGTAAATTCACAAAAACCCAAGGGTTTCGAAATGTTTAAAATGGATATTTGAGGTTGTTCTCACCATTTTGAGAAGAACATAAAAAATCTTGATCATCATCAATTTGACCTCCATTAGCACAATTGAACCTCACCTTTAAAAAAAGAATTCTGTTTAATTTTTGATCAGTTTCGATCGAGTCTTATCTCGTAATTTAGATTTTGATCATCAAGAACCCTAAAAATCCATGGGAACATGTTTTTATATAAATTAATATTTTGAGGAACACCTCAGTTTTGCCATTACATAAACATTTTTTCCATTTTGTTGCCTAAACATCCTGGTGTCCAAACTTCATTGCACCTTTCTTTGTCTACTAGTCTATTTTGTCATTTAATTCAGGCATTTGCCCTCATGGCTTCGCCATTGTCCAAAATGTCCCAGCGGTATGAATTCCGAAGTCCTTTTCCGTGGACGAATCGCTGGTTCTGCTCAATCTGGACCCATAGTGTCATTTGAATGTGCATTGTGTAGCACATCGATTTATAACAGCTGCCTTCGCTGGAAATGGCCATTGTCAACAGATGAAACCATTGAAAACCAATTCACAAAGGAAGTTGATTGTTTGACTGATCAGCTCAAACCTTCGACTTCAGCGGTTCCAAACGGGAAAGAAATTTCCGCTGGTAAAATCCTCCACATGAGACCTACGGCGGGAGAAGTTGGCTTCAATCAAAATTCTCACCAATTTGGGTTGAGTTTTCCGGTGATGTTTGAAACGCAAAATGGACAACAGAATGGGCACTGCGAGAGGATCACATTCAGAGGATTCTTATACTGCCACATTGTGAGCCTAATTGTGTTTCGTCAAATACTCATTTGCTTTACCCATTCTCTTTCAGTCTCGTCAAGTCAGAACTCGAGGCGGAAAAGATTCGGTGTCGTATTGGCGTTGTCAACAACGAATTGGGCCACTTAGTGCCAATTGTTCTGGTTTAGTGCGGCTTGAAGGAAAATGTTTGACGGTATCAATAATTGAATTCATTCTTTGTTTCTAAATCGACTCACATTTAAGTTCGTCAAAGGTCACAAACATCCACCCGATTATGCGGTCAGTTGATATATAACAAAATGTGCTTGTTATTTAAGCTATTTAATATTAATGACCATTAGTCAAGTAAAAAAAAAACAAAACTTGAAAGCCCTAGGGTTTCCATAGTGCTGACAAATGAGCTCGAACATTTGTGACCCCCCCTCTAAAAAATTTCAGACCGTAATAAGCCCGAAACTTGTTTTCAAGGTTTCTGGGATTGCTGATGATCAGCCAATTTCGAACCCCAACTCCTTAGGATATTAGCGGTCCCGGACTTTCGGGTTTTGTTCATCGCACCAAGAAAAAAAGAAAAATTTGTCATTCTCAAGCTCACTGATCATGATTGAACTAATATTGTGCAAGAAACCCGAAATCGAACAATTGGTTTGGCAATTTAAAATTTTCTAAATTTGAGCGGCTGATGGTAATGAAATGCTTTCTTTTATCTTTATCAAATTTACGCAAAAGACTGATGTTGGCTGCGGCCGCATTTTTTGGGCCCCAAAGGTCCGAAAACGTTTTTACAAAATTGACAAGTGACTGGACCGCAAATCGGACCGCTAGTCGTATCGCAAATGTCAGATTTTAGCGAGGCCGCAAATGTTAAAACTAACCGCTAATGATAGGCGAAAAAAAGGGTGTTTGCCTTTTGTTTGGTCAAATAATTAATCTACTTCAAACATAATTTTGATTTAGGCAACTCGCGCCATTTTGGCGCATGTGTGTGGGGAGTTCACGCGACTAACTTTGGTGTCAAATCGGAAAGATCGGACGAGGAATTGCATAGCAGGCACTCCCATGCTCAGTTCAGCTTCAGCGCCAATTATACTCCGTCCTATTGCGAACAAAGACGCATTAAATCGGATCACAAGTCGTACAGAAAGAACGGCGAGGAGGGGGCACAATTCGACAGAAGAGCCAACGGCGATGGAGACGGACGAGCTAATCAGAGCAATCACGTCCAGGAAGGAACTGCTGACTGTCAAGGTTAGCCCTTCCACATAGCACAACTCGACGGCACAAAGAGAGGCAGGCACAACGCATCAGTTGCACTAAATGCGATTCGACTTTTTGCCTTACCCAACCCTACCTTGTATATTAATCTCATTTGTCACTGTCCGGTATTAACCATTCGCGTCAGTTCCGAAAATTTGGTCAAGGTCCGAATAGAGCCATTTTAAACGCACGCATAACACTTGGTCGAAAGTTGCTATTTTTTTCAAGAGATATTCTTATCACAATTCTGAAAATGTGATAGCGAATTGTCGTACGCTTTTCTGTTAAAATACATTTTTAAGGAAACGACGTGAAGGGTAATCCGTAAAAGCTATAAGCCTCAAAAGTACAATAATATCATTTTGTTTAGGTCCGATGATTTTTTTGATATTTACTAAATTTTACTTTACAAACAAATAAAATAACAAAAGATAGGGGCGAATGAATGCGGTGATGTCTATGGGCGTTGCCGATGTTAATATTGTTTTGAAATTAATAAACAAACATACCTTATTTCCTCTAATAGACGCCCGGGCGTAGGGGGCGGGGGGAGCGTCATTTTGAAGGGGGAGTTAAATGGAGGGAGGGGGCGTCTATTTTTCTATCACAAATCCTAATATTTCATAAAATTATTATCCCAATAAATGGACACTAAAAATTTCATTTTCACATTACGAATATGACCTTTATTTTTACCCAATTCGAATCCCGGGCCCGAATTCGAACAATTGGTATTAATTTGGCATCCCTCTGAATTGATCAAATATTTAAGTAAATAACTTGGGCCCAAAAGCTTCTGCTGGCCCTGGGTACTTTGATTAAACTGTGTGTCCGTTATTGTTCACCAAAAACCAACTGTTTTTATTCCATTTTTCCTTAAAAGTTTCACAAAATTCCTCTCCCTCTAGGAAGGCGTTAGTTGGAGGGGGCGTCAAATGGGGGGCGGGGGCGTCATAGAGGAAAGACAGAAGCTAATGCATGTCCATTTCTGCTTAATAAATTCTATCTGAATCAAACAGCGATCAAGATTATTGGTTAGATATCACTAGGGCGTCCAATTGTATTTTTCCTGAACTTTGAACGGCCTAAAATGACCATAAAACATGTTTTTAGCTTGGTTCGAAGTCTTGGATGTATTTCCAAGTTTTGAAAAAAAAAAATTTATTTTTTTAAGTCGCTGATCCCGAATCCGACATACATTTCGCCCAATTCCGAATCCCGGACAAGAATTCGAACAAAAGTTCGAAAAGTCTAAAAAATTTCAAACTCTTTTTGTCTCAACTCGTTTATCTTATGGCACTTGTGTAGTTTGGGTCCGCTTTTTTGGTCAAGTTTTCCAAAAAATTTTTATCTAACTTTTAAAAGGTCGCTAAAAACATTTTCATATTGGTTTTCAGGGTCGCCGATCACGATTCCGACATTCATTTCGAACCAATTCCAAACCCTGGACCAGAATTCGAACATAAGTTCGAAAATTTCTAAGAATTTTAAGAATTAATTTCGTCTCAACAGGGTCGCCGATCACGATTCCGACATTCATTTGGCCCAATTCCGAACCCGAATTCGAACCAAAGTTCGAAAATTTCTAAAAATTTTAAGAATTAATTTCGTCTCAACAGGGTCGCCGATCACGATTCCGTAATTGCTCTAATTGTATAAATTGGCAACCCATGGTTGTTGCTTCGTGTTTCTGATGTATTGCTTACGTTTTGAGTACATTAAGACGAAATTGACTTTTGAAAATTTTAGAATTTTTCGAACTTTTGTTCGAATTCGAGTCCGGGGTTTGGAATTGGGCGAAATGGATGTCGGATTCATGATCAGCGATCTTGGAAACACCCTAAAACTTGTTTTAAACATCTTTTTAAAATTAGAAAATTTTGGCAAAAAATTGGTCACTTAAACTAGAAAAGTACCAGGATGATGAGGACTAAAATATACGACAATTATTATGGAGTACATTGATTCTAAAGTTGAGCTTCTCCGTGGCACGGATTGGGAAATATTCCATCCCAGTCAAACATTCATGATTCGAGTGGGAATGAGTTGCTTGTATTTTATTTAACGGGTGACCTATCTTCTTCTAAAGATAACGAAACATCGGTATTTGGGGTTGCCTTTAACTCTGTGGCCATTGTCAACAGCGGCATTTTTTTGCCCATAAATAAGTGAAAATACATTTCCAACATAGCTTAAAACATCAGTTTCCAATAGAGTGCCTGTGAGGTCCAAATTTGGATTCAGTTAATTCAGTAGTAAAATTTTAAACTTCGGGGGGGGGGGGTCTTCAAATGGAGAGGGGCCTTCAAAAATAGAGGAAATACGGTAATTAACGGCTATTTGAAGCAATTTTAATTTTAAAAAATTGTACTGATAAGCCCGGTCTCTTTTGTCAATATTTGCACTTTTTCGCGAAGTGCCCAATGTCAGGACAAAGAACAAAATTATACAACCCGATTTGTGCAAGAAGGCTTTTTGCTATAAACAACATTCATTTTTTGAAAAGTGGAACTTGTTTCCTTTACCGGTAATTTTTTTTTCTCTACCAACGGCTTTTGGGAACGAAACGAGCGTCTCCCTTTTGTTATTCTATCCCTTTATAGGGAATAGAGTGAAGATATTTAGGGCTGGGCGGTTCCGGAACTCTTCACCAAAATCGGATCCGGATTCCGGAACTAGGCGGAACTGAAAAACCCGGAACCGGACCAACTTTTTCGGTCGGAACCGGAACCAAAATTTGTGTAAACAGGGTTAGAAAGCAAGAAAGTTTATCTTGACCTTATCGTATTTCCTCTAATAGAGCTCCCTCAGATGGTAAATAATTTACTCATAAATTCATTATTTAAAGAATATTAATTTCTACTAAATTACCCGCAATTTTTGTATTAAATCGAAAAAATTCTACAAAATTATTTCAGCGTTAGTCAACTGGCCGACGGATTTTTTATTCGTATCGAAACATTTCTAAAAATGTTCGTTCAAAACCCAATCTTTAGGAGTGTATGTTGATTCCATTTGTAAAAAACCGAACCGGAACCTGCCGGAGTTTTAAAACTCGGAACCGGAACTTTGGTTCCGTTGAGGTCGGAAGTTCCGGTTCCGGAACCGCCCAATCCTATTTATAATGTTAAAACTTTAAAATATGTATAATACCATAATTTACTGTACTTCTTAACTCATTAGAGAAAACTCGGCGACATCAAATAAATGGTCGAGAAAAGGGAAAGAGTGCCGCGGCAAACACGGGGATTTGGGGTATAAGAAGAGAGGGTGGATGCAGAAAGATGTGCACTCATTCCCTTCCCTCCGAGCGATTGAATAATTTGAGATTAGTTGGTGCAATGTCCGCATTCTCATCCAAACAGAAGCATCAACAACAACAACATTTGCAACAATATTTGTACACGATGGCATTGTCTGTCCCCTTCGGCGCCATGTCATTGGTCCCTTTCTCTTCCGATAAATGACTCAATTCGGTGAAGCACAAAGAAACATTAGGAGTAAGAGCAAAGAGGAGTAAGGAGAGGATGATTTAATGATAATAATGATAACATGGGAAGAAAGGAGTGAGGGACACAAAGAAAAGGGCGTATTATGCGGAAGAAAGAAGGCAAAAGTCAAACGAGAAGAAGCAGATATATGATATCCAATTAGTAGAAGGGAGGGGAAGCTGGCTACAGCAGCAGAAGGCAGCTAATTCAATCGAAAAGAAAAGCGGCAAAAGAAACAAAGAAAGTGCGAAAATGAAAGAGTTAATTAATTGAGGGGAACCCAAAGGCAATGATTGGAAAGTGAGCAAAAAAAGGGGGGGGGGGTGGGAAATGATTGATTGATTGATTGGCTGTGGAAGATAAAAAGTCAAATGAATTTGGGGAGAATTTTGTCCTTCGTCCGCCGCAACAGCCATCAATCCTTCCATCTGTTTGCCAGTGTTCAAGTGAATTCGTCCCACTGCTGCTGACTTTTTGCTACCGTATGCCTTCGACCCAAAAATATTTGTGCCGTTGTTTTGAGTCAGTCGTTTTTGTGTCTCTTCTCGTCAATGTTCCCGACTCCCCAAAATCTGTGCGCAATTGCCCCTTTGTTCCTCATCCCAAAATCCCCCGCCCTCCTCCAGCCAAAGAAAGGGTCCCAAGGTCATAATGTCCTCCGGCGATGTTTGCCTTACAACTGCACAATGAGTAAACAAACATTCCATCTCCTATTTCCATTCCATTCATTGCTTTCACACCTTTCCCCACAAGCTCATCATCAAGTAATTGGAGTTGCGTAACGCCACCAAAGTAAACAATGCATTCAAAATATAAAATTGGGGGGAGGGGAGGGAGGGGAAGGAAGTGAGTGAGTTGCTTTATCACTTTCATCTTCAACATCATTGCCATTGTTCATGACATTTGCATTTTCTTTTCATTGTACGCTTATTTGAGCGGAAATGGGCATGAGCAGAGAGAGAGAGAACGAGAAATAACTTTTAATTATTCATTTATTTTTTGTTGCATTTTTGTACATAATAATGTTCATTTTCCATAGTATCCAATTGAGGTCAAATGAATATTGTCTTGGTTGGGATGAAGCTGAAAGGATGAATGGTTGTGCTGCTGGACGGCATTGTCAAAGTGTCCAAAATGTTGCTGAAATGGGCTCACTTTAGGCTTACTACCCTCGGCAGCAGAAAGAATGATTATTGTATTTACATTAGTCGAAGGGTGCTCGGACTGTGGTGGGGCTGCTGCTCCCATAAGATTGGCACTGTTCAGCTCTGGCGGAGTTTGTTCGGCCAATGTACGGCCCAATTCCGAGTCATCTTCCCGAATTCTGAACGGTGCGTCTTCCAACGCTTCCCAATTTGGACCCATCGTTTTGCTATGCACCGCCTGCGGTGAAATGCAACAGAATGAATGAACAAATTATATTTGTACAAATATACAATAACTGGCTGGCCCATCTCTTCACATGGAATAATGGCATTTCACTTTTATGCATCCAATCCAATAACTTTCTTCCAACGGTTTCCAAGGTCATCCCCCCAAAGTCCTTCCCAAATGTCGGAACTTAACCCAGCCTCCCCAACCAAGCGGTGCCACTAAAATTTGAATTAGGCGCCTTACCCACTCTTTCGGATCAACTTAATCCCAAAAATGATGGACAATATTGATTGAATGGATTAGTGTGATCAATTGTTTCCCCCCGTCCATTGCCTCAGCTTCTTCTTACTCTGAGATGCTTGCGCAGGCTCGACGGATGAGTGTATTTCTTCTCACAGCCCAACTGATCACATCGATATGGCTTCTTCTGTGTCTGATGCACATGTTGATGTTTCTTCCGGTCGGAGCTGTTGGCAAAAAACTTGGAGCAGTCTTGACTTTGACATTTAAAGGGCCTTTCTCCTGCAAATGCTCCAAATAAATCATTTTAACGATCAGAGAATTATATCTTTTAATTAAATTCAAATTTTGCTACAAATGAATTACTATTGGAATTGAAACATTTTGAAAAAGTGGATGATGGCGGCGGATAATGCACTTTCCGAAGACCGCCAAATTGGGAAAAATAATTAATTGGGAGGGGATTAACTGGTGATGTATATTATGGCAGTACTGAAACCAGGCAGCAGTACTGAAATTCGAATGTTGGAAAGTTTTCGACACGAATAGTAAAATATTTGTTGCGTAAATTGAATAAATGGAATTGTAACATTTTGTTTCAAACCATTCTTTTTTTCAGTATGGCCTAATGGTTAATGCTTTGGTTACAATGGGAATTGGTTTGGTTCGAGCCCCGTCAGTATACATAAGTGATGATTTATTTCACTCCTTTTCTTCGTTTGTAATGAATGCAATGTAATAATTAGGCCATTTTGGATATATTCTCTTAACAAATCCAATAAAATTCCCAAAATTTTACAATTTTAATCATTTTACAATTTAATCTGATTTTAGGGCAATTTACAAAACGAAATCGCGAAAATTATTTAAAATTTCGGGCTGCGTTAGTGTTAGGGACATTTTGAGGTTGATTATGAATTGATTTTTTGCCTCTGAGACTTAAGAGCAAAGTTAAAATGCAATCGAAATACTTCAAAAATTAGGCGATTTAAACATGAAAAAGCGAAGAAATTGAACAGTAACTTATTCAAGCCCTCGATGTATTGCGAATACCTGATTTTGCACTGCTTTTTTACTAAAACAAGTTCCAAAAAATTGGCTCACGAAGTCCGGTCCCGAAATATTCTTGGTCCCGAAATATTCTTGGTCCCGAAATATTCTTGGTCCCGAACAGCACTGTCCTCTCCCCCCCCCCCCCCCCTCCCCCCTTCATTTTTGTACTGTTCGCACTTCACTTGACTCGTTATGAGTGCCTTCCATCCGCGCCTTTTCAGCCCATTCCGATGCCACCAAAAGGCTCTTCTTACACTTTGTCGACTTTTGTCTGAGTCCCCATGAAAGCCCTTGGTACACATTCTCAAGTGCCATTCATTTTACCGATTTATTTTCTATCACCTGCCCTATTCGTGTGCTCCTTTTGGTCCTTCCCAATTATTTTATTTGCTCCTTCCTCCTCTTCCGGTTGTGTTTATTCCAAACGACAATTATCATCCAGGAAAGGGCACACTCATTGTCCTCCTATTCCCCCAAATCCAACCTCAAAATCGTTTTGTCCCCATTTGGTTATTCCTTCCTTTTCTTCTCCTTAGACTTTCTGTCCATTCATAAACCTCGAATTAAACGGTACCTTCAAATTGCACCTTTTCAGGAAGGCTTTAATGGGGTTGAGAGTTAAAAACTTATTTGGGAAGTGATGGAAGTGGAGGGGGGGGGGGAGGGGTAAGGAACGGTAACAGAGTAAAGAGAGATGTCCTTGGCTTGAATGCTTTGGTCGGAAGGGAGGGGCAGGGGGAAGGGGGAGAGGAAGGGGGAGGGGAAGGGGGAGAGGAAGGGGGAGAGGAGGCGCAGGGAGGGTGAAAGGGGGAGGGAAGGGGGGAGGGGAGGGAGGGGGAGGGGAGGGAGGGGGGAAGGGGGGAGGGGAGAAGGGGAGAGGAATGCGCGGGGAATATTCGCAAAAGAATTGTCGAGACAAAAGTGTGAATAAAGTGGTTGATATTAGCCTCACTGATATGAGCGGGGGGGGGGATAAAACAGTTTCCCTAAGCCCAACAACCTTCCTCGTTTTGTTTTTCTTTTGAGCTTTTTCCGCTACTCCCCCAGGGCCATTTTCACATAGGCCTCCCTCCCGCTCCCCTCCAATTGCCCCCCCCCCCTCCCTCCCCCCTCCTTTTGAATTTTCACCCACCAGTGTGCGTCCGAACGTGAATTTTCATATTTTCTGAACGTGCAAAAGTCTTGTTGCATGTATGACAGGTGAACGGACGTTCGCCGGTGTGCACTCGCAAATGATTCTGCAGGTGGTCGAATTAAGGGATTAGGAACGGACTCAATGAAACTCGCCTTCAGTTTGTATTTGGCTTTGAACTGCTTGCCTTCACGTACACACTCTTCCCAGAGACAAATGTGTACAGTTTGAGACAAAGTCTAAAGACGAGCAAAGTTTGCCGAATTTAATTACCCAATAACTTCTTTTTGAGTACTGTCCCACCTCAGAACCGTCTTCTTCAGTCCCCAAAGGGATAATGGCGGATGTGCCGAGATGCTCCGTGTCCAAATGCTCCACAAGATGCTCTATTTCTTCGAACTTCTTCCCGCACAGCATTCGCTGCTCGCCCGCCATGCCAATAAACCATCGACAGCGCATTGGCCCCTCTTCCGCACTTTTTCTCGTGCCGCCGTCGCCCTGTCCCTCTCTGTTCATCGCCCTCCGATTCAAAATTTTCGGCATTTTCCCCAATGATTGAGTTCCGTCCTTCCTCATTGTGTTCCTCTGATTTTTGGGCGATTTCTTCGCTTTATGAATATTCGCTTCACCACCAATTTTTCCATTTTCATTTGAATGCCCGTATGAAATACAATGATAATGTGATGGGACTGAATATTTTTCTTTTTGATTTATAATTCAATGATCATCTTCTGTGTTAACCTGTTTTGTTGCTGAAAAAGGGTTCGGTTGAATTTGCGCCAAAATGTGCCATGTTTAATGTGGTTGACTGTGGCACTGTTTTCACTGATTGCATCACTGTTCCTTGCCTGAAAGAGGCTCCATTGTTCTCAAATGAGGCCCAACCTTCTTCATATTCCATTTTGCCATATTTGGGAGTCGAATATTGGGGAAAATGATAGGGAAGCTGATGATGATGATGATGATAATGTTGTTGCTGTTGTTGATGATAAGCGAGATGGTGCGGAAGAAGCTGATCGTCGGATGAATTGGGGACGAATTGCTGAGGCGGCGGCGGCGGATTTTGGAGGAAGAAATGTCCATGCAAATGGACGACGGGGGCATAGGCCGAATATGAGGGGGGCATCGCAGAACACTCAGTCGATGCAGGACCAAAGGAAGCGGAGGTGAACAGAGTGGCAGCGGCAGGACACGGCTGACATCCCATCGAATTTAGCATCGGGCCAAACAAATTCGACAATTAAAATCAGACAATGCGAAAAGATGAATTCCGCCGACCTTTGACTTGTTTTGTTTGATTTGTCAATTTGTTGTAAATTCAGACACAGACACCTCAAAACAAAATTAAACAAATTTCAGTGGCGGTGAGTTTTACACATAACAAAGAGCAGGTTGGGTTTGATGGAATGAGAAGAGCGGGGACGGGGCGTGGGAGGCGGGGAGAATTAGGGGGAGAGGGCAAGCAGAGGGGAAGAGTAGTACGAAAGGGTTGCTGAAGAGGGGAGGAGATTGGATTGGTTGGGTGTGGTGGGGGGAGACGGAGGAGGGGGGAAAGGGGAAGGAGGAGGGGGAAAGGGGGAAGGGAAGGGAGGAGACGGAGGAGACGGAGGAGACAGAGGAGACGGAGGAGAGGGGAAGGGAGGAAGGGAAGGGAAGGGAGGGGAAGGGAAGGGAAGGGAGGGGAGGGGTGTACCGTAGGATGGACGTGGGGGAGGGGCAACCTCTTGCAGAAAAGAATTTCAATCGTATTTCGTGCACATTCTCATTTGAAGCACCCGTATATAACCAGTTGAACGGTCAAAATGATCCAAATTTAAATTGAAAGGTAAGTCTAAAGAACGACGATTCATCCATCCGTCAATCCATTCCTTCCTAACCGCAACATCGTCCCCCCTCCTTTCCCACCGCTCCTCTCGCAGCCATAGCTTTTTCCTCACTCAAATCCGCTCTCTTTATATGCCTCTAACTCCTCTCAGATTTTCGGCATTTCTTTTCCTGTTCTTTAATCATTTTTAACGTATTTTTGTCTTTTTTTTTTTTGATTTGCTTATCATCCCGACCCAATCTCCCTCCCCCCCGGCCGTAATTCACACCCTTCGCCTCCCCGCGCCACCCTCCAACCTCAATTCCCGCAATCCAACTCAGTAATCCTTCACTCAGCCTGTCCTTTCTTTATCCCACCCTTTAGAACTTTCCATTTATCCCCCGAATCCAATCCCTTTCCATCGCGTGCCTCTCTATGATTTATGGCTTTGATGAGATTTGGACAACACGAGAAGGAAAAAGTGATGGGTGGTGGGGATAGAAGTATTCTGAAAGGGCAATGTCCTCCAAAGGCGTAATTAAGCGATTATCGCATAAAGAAGGACCGAAAGAGAGAATTGGGGTGGAAGGACAAAGGATTTAAGTGAATAGGGGAAGGAAGGACCTTTTTGTTGTTATTGTTGCTGTTTAAAATATAATTAAATGCCATTGGTTGACCAAACCAATATATTGGTTTTTGCCATCAACAATTATCCAAACTGATCGATCAGTTCAGTCGCCTCCTTTTTTTTGTGGCAATTCTACACAAATGCCATTGTCACAACATTTCGCGCGCCACCCAACCAACCATCATGTCCATCTTCGTCTCCGACCTTTGCTAGACTCCATCCGATTTCAGTGCGATTATCCCTAACGTACTTTCACAAAATCCAGAAATATAGACGGATTGAAGACAGAAATAAATCGGATTACCGCACTCCGAAGGAAGGAAAGGCAATGGAAGGGATGGAATTGTGATGGGAATTGCAGACAATGGACAAAAAAAGGTAAGAGAGGAATGACAGACAGACAGACGGACGGACAGACAGACAGACACAGAAAATGCAAATCCGAAGTATCAGTGCCACATCCGACACATACAGCACAAACAGAAGCAGCAGCAGCTTGGGAAGGTATTTGACGACGAAGACAAATCAATCGACAAATACAACAGCAGAAAGAGGGGCAGAAATGATCGAATGAAAAACGCCTTTCCTTTCCGAGTCAATGCGCATCATTTTCGCTTTTCATGCAATGATCCCCACACTCCACTTACAGTTGTTACTTATCCCCATGTTATACGCTCACTGTTCATTTTTGGGGATTAGCAATTGCACAACGAGAGACAACCAATTATTTTGATGCTCGAGAAATCTCCGAGATGACTGACCACTTCACACCCTTTGCCATCCCACCCCCTCCCCTCCTCATGCCCCCCGTCCTCCACACCCTCCCCTCCCTCTCCCCTCCTCATGCTCCCCTCCACACCCTCCCCTCCCCCTTCCCTCCTCATGCTCCCCTTCCATTCCCCATCCACCCCCTCCCCTTCCTTACCCGCGCCCCCAGCGCTAATCACCTGCTCATCGACCCCCTCACAAAGGAAGGTTCTCAGGTGTCCGTGGGATTTCGGAATGAAACTTTGTGGGTGGGTAGAGAACCCCCGGGTTCTTAAGAAAAGTGTTATTTTTTTTGCCGAATGAGTCCGAGTGCCGAGATATGACGTGCCAAAGTTTGCAGTTAGTTGATACACTATAAATTCAACATTTGTTTCATTACTTTCGTCGGCTTCTGTGGTGCAGTGCCTTTGTTCTTGTTTCTTTTTTCGCACCCCAGGTTCGGACCCCAGCCGCTCAAGTTATTTTACCATCTTTTTTTTTGCTTTTTTATGTAAGTAGTTGGCCTGTAAATCATTTCTTTGCTCAAAATTTTTGCCAATTTATTCATTCTCACATAAATCTTGGGCAAAATTCTTGATAATAAATATTTCATGCCTGATATTGGGGTTACTTCGACATATTTTGACAATTTTTGGAGAAGAAAAATATATTTAAGGGGTTAACAGATATATTTTTTGTACAATTGGGATCGATATGCGAAAATAAATTGGCAAAAATTTTGGAGAAAAGAATTGATTTATTGGCCAAGTATATATTTGCATAAAAATGAAGGGAAAATTGATCTGCACAGTTGGGGTTTGAACCCTGGGGTAGACAAAAAGAAAATCAAGAACGAAGGCACTGCACCACAACTGCTGACGAAATGACTGAAACAAATGATGGATTTATTATATTTATGCCAAACTTTGGCACGTCATATCTCGGCACTCGGACTCATTCGGCAAAAAAAAATAACAGTTTTCTTAAGAACCCGGGGGTTCTCTACCCACCCACAAAGTTTCATTCCGAAATCCCACGGACACCTGAGAACCTTCCTTTGTCAGTCCTTCAAAAATAAAGTGACTGTTTGGCCCTGTTTATCCATATTCAGTGTTTTCCCTCGTATTCATTCATTCCGTCGCCCATCCATCCCATTTGCCCTGAGGCATTTCTCCTGAGGGGATGAACAAAGAGAAGAAGCAGATGGTGGTAGGGTGGTGGAGGTAAGGGGGGGGGGGGGAAAGGGGTGGACATTGTGTCGGAGATGGGATGGAGGAATTAAATGGACGATTCGGCGAATTCGGATTTGATTTAATAGATCGCAAAATTAGAGATTGAAAAAAATTTCGATTCGCCCCGCCTAATTGGTCAGTTAGGTTGGGTTTTCAAATAAATATTCGGGGATTTTTTGGGAGAGAAAGGGGAAATTTGGCAGCCAATTAATTTGCATTTGTCGTCCGCCACAATTAAACAAATCAAGGAGAGCGACGAATTGCCGGCGGGAAACTTTTCTGTGCGTAAAAGGTAAAGACTCTTTTGAATAAGCCGATGGACAGAGGGAAAAAGGGGAGGAGGGGGCAATTGATGCGCAAATTTGTGGGAAGGAGGGCAATGAATGAATAAACCAATGTTTGTTTAATGAACACAAAACGCGTCAAGAAAGCCGAAAGGCGTTGGTGGTTGTGGTGAGGCGAAGAATGTGAAAAGAGTCACCAAAATGTTTTGAAATTGACTCCAAATAAATTCAAATTTTCTGACTCCGCAATTCGAAAATACAAATTCGAAATTTCGCTTACGCCCTGCCCGGGGAATGTTATTATAATAATTTCATTTTGATCGCATCATTTTGCACATCGTCCGTGTAGTCCATCTGCTGCTGCTGTCTCACATCGTTCTGAGCTTACGCCTCCGTCAGCTGTTCTTCCTTCATCCGTCCTTCGTCTTCTTCAGTTTCGGCATCAACGAAAACAAATTTTGCAGTTGCCGACTTGCGCGAATTTGACAATTTTTCAGTGGATCTTTGAAGGCGCGATGCTTCTCCTCCGAGGGATGAATTTCTGTTAAGCCATTAGTTTTGTGATTTGGTTTGCAATGCCAAAATGGACCGGTGGTTATAAGCGAAGTGTGCCAGCGGAATGGACGCGGGACGATGTGAGGAGGATGAAGTGGTCGTCGAAGAGCCCTCCTCGACGGCACGTCGAATGTCCGCCGGTGGCTGCCCCTGGCGGTCCAGCAGCACTTCTCTTCTGTTTCGGCGACGGCTTGAAGAGATCTGACTGAAGCAGAGAATCAAAATGGCATCAAACAGAACATCGACTCGCCTGTGCTCCGTCACTTCACCAGCAGTACGGTAATTGCTGCTGTATTGGAGACGATTTCCGGGAATGTTTAGCAACAAATTTTTCAGATGAATTCGATACGGAGCGTAAATTAGGGCGGTGATCAGTGGGTTGATAATCTACGAGAAAAAGCATCGAATTTGGGAGCAGAGGGAGGGTGAGACTGAACCAGGCATGGTCAAAGATACGGACAATCCACGAATGTAGATTTCGATTACAATGTATTTAAACTTTAATGGAATTTTCATAATTTTTTACCCAAAAAAATTCACTGAAAAAACGGATGTATCCGTGGAAATCTGCGGACGGAATGACCAAAAAAATTGGGACGGATACAAACGGACACGGTTATGAACACTATGAATGCCCGGACACGGATTCAAAATCCGCTGACCATGCCTGGACACTGACCGGATTAAGGGTTAGCAGATAAAGCAGCACCCAGGCGACCCAATTCATAAGCACCCTTTGGTCGCAGCTTTAGGGGAAACAAACGAACAAAAATTTGTTGTTATGGCTCCCTGAAAATCCGAATCCGAAAATCGACGAAAACGACTCAAGCGGAAAATCCGACGCCAATAAAAATCTGACATAAAGAAAATCCGATTCCATATTAGAATTTTTAAAAACAAATAAATAGTGTTAAAGTGAAATCTACATTATTTCGTTAAAGCTTAAGAGATGAGATACCTATTTTTTCAGAAGAGTTATTCGACCTTTTGGTAGGCGATTTTCAATAATATAAATCTCAATGAGATTTGTGTCCTGGGGCTATTTCAATTCTCGTCACATCTGCGATATGACGAAATGATGTGATGCAGGATCATATGCCCGACGCGCGGTTCAATTAAATCATATGATTAATCACATCTGCGATGTGATTAATCATATGTAATAATCATATGCGCGTTTCAATTCATCACATCGCAGATGTGATCATCACATCGTACGCAGAATCATACGCCGCATATGATTTTTCGTATGATTCGTCATATGTACGGTTCAATTTAAATTAATTGAAACATATGATGCTCGTCATATGACGACCGCTCCCTTGTAATAATCATACGCAAACATACCCACTATTTGGTGGTGATTTTTTCAGAGTTAAGTTTTTAAAAATCTACCAAAAATTTATTTTCTAAGATCAGTATGGGGTGCAAAGGCAATTATTATAGAGCAAAGTCTGCTCTTTCTATTTCTATTGAGAAAATGCATAATTATATTTATTCCGATTTTATACGATTTTTTAAAAATATGAATAAAATTTCAGTTTAAATTATTGCAGCATCGAAAATTTCATAATCTAATAGATGGCTAAAATAAGAAAATAAACCTCCATGTTTTCAAAAAATCAATAATTCTAAAAATTCAAAATTTCAAAAAACATAAATTAACTTCTTAAAAATCTGTACTTTTTTTCTTCACAACTTTTGATTTGAAATATCTTCTATTTACCCGTATATTTAATGTATGGGTAATTTAATCGACATCATATGTAGAATCATATCGTTAAATCATATCATACGCAGCCAAATTAATTGAAACGCCGATATGATTATACGATATGATGATCTGCCGGCTCATCATATGTAGGCGTCATATGATGACTCACACATATGATGTGACGATATGACGAGAATTTTTGAATTGATCCGCGCATATGATGATCATATCGTCACATCGCAGATGTGACGAGAATTGAAATAGGCCCCTGGGTCCACCTAGACCTGTCTACACGCTATACCCTTGCCTTCTAATTTCAGATTATATGTTTTTTAAAACCCTAAAGTGGAGTCGAATTTTCTGTATGTAGATTTTTCCTGGTGTCGGATTTACCAGAGTCGGATTTTCCGGGGTCGGATTTTCCGGCTCACGTTTTTATATGTTGCACCCGATTTGAAAAATCACCCGATTTGAAATCGGGTACCCGATATGAAACCAAATCGTCGCGGGTACCCGATTTCTAATCGGGTA
>JAKKIK010001166.1:0-18599 GCA_024500135.1 Heterodera carotae | reverse complement strand
ATTAATGCTCGTAAATTGACCCCCAATAATACCCCCCCCCCCCTCCCCGGGGGATATTTTTGAAAACGTACAAATCGATGGCGCGGGGCCAAAAAGCGTTACCCCCCCCCCCCCCGCCACCCCGAGGGTACACACTTTGTTTCTGTTGAGTTTTAATTAATAATCGTAAATTGACTCGCAATAATATCCCCCCCCCCGGGGAGGATATTTTTAAAAACGAACAAATAGATGGACCCCCGCGGGGGTTAGACCAAAAGGCATTAGACCCCCTCACCCCTGGAGGGCATAACTTTTACAAAGTGTTGTTTATTACACAAATGATAGTTTATCATGATTTATTTTGTTTAAACATTGCACGCGATAGTTTGCCCCTCGAGGCATTCTTTATAATGATTTTTTAAAAGAATTAATGCATTAATAATTTGCTCCCGGGGATCGGTTAAATTGTTATGCCTCTACGATTTATAATGATTTATGAAAATAATTAATTTATAACGAAAATTTGCCCTCCCCTCGGGCGCGGGAGGACAAATAGGGGAAAAGGGATTTGTGCCAAAAATAATAAATGCCGAAAATGTGGGCAAAGCAATCATTTGTCCCCCAGCAGCAGCAGAGGGGGCAACATTTTCTTTTAAAGCAGTTGAAGAAGCCTCAAACGAAATGAATGAACACAAAAAATGTGGTGCCCTCGAGGCTTTGGATGGGATTAATGGGGCTAATGGAAAACGAAATCCCCCCCTCTAATGAGATTAGTGATCGAATATTTTGAAAATTTGGTTAAACTAATGGACCGAGCCGAGAAGAAGCCATATTTTCCTGGAGTGCATGACATTTAGGGGGACCAAGAAACAAAATGCCAAAGAAAAACTGAAATGCCAAAAATTGAATATTCAAATGGGACGGCAAAAAATAGAACCATCAATGGCAAACAAAAATGAGGCAAAGAAGAAATGGGCTAATAAATAAAAATAAATAAATAAAACAATGCCATTAAATATGCAAAGAATTAATATTAAAATGCCACGGGCAAAAAAAAAGCAAAGAAATGAAATGCCGAAAAAACCAAAAGCCAATATGACAAAATTAATTTTTTCCAACCATATAGGTACCTAAATGCCGAAAATAAATGTCAAAGAAGATAATGGACCAAAAAAAAGCTAAATAAATGGACCAAAAAACGCAAAACAATAAAAAAATGGCAATAAATACGCAAAGAAAAAATGCTATAAGCTAAAAAAAATGCCAAAGAAGTAAATGCCGAAAATAAACCAAATGGAATGCTACCAAGATTGTAAAATCGGCTTACAAATCCAAAAATTATGGCCCAAAACATTGCAAAGCATTGCCGTTCCGGAAGAAAATGCCAAAAAAATGTGCAACCAGAAATATGCCAAACTGCGTCGAATTAAATATTTATTTGAAAGTTTTTCAATCACAAATTGATGGATTTCCAAAAATTGTTAAGCTCTTCATTGAAGAAGTGTGCCCCTCGGGGCGACAAAACATTTTCATCATCCGTCAGCTGATGCCCTCCGACGACGAGAGCGACCCCCGAGGGGCTGAACCTAATTGTTTTTCAAATTCTCAAAACACGTCACACAACACCGGAAGTGTCTGTCCGTCCCAAAACAGTGGCTAAAAAAGTTGGCGGCATTTGAAGTTTTGGAAAAAACCGTAGCAAAAAAAAACTTGAAAATTAAAAAAATTCACCGGCTTAATCTTTGTTGTTTAGCAATTCCCCGGGAGGCGGTTAAAAATTTCTCGGCACCTGCCGGGGTCCCATTAGGATTTTTTATTTTTTCTGGATTTTTTCAGGAATTTTTTTAAATGCCAGTCCAAGGTTTTTTTTTTTTGATTTTGCCGTCGTCGTCGACCACTAATACCACCACCGATGGGATTTCAATCGCTCATTCTGTTTTGTTTAATGGAAACAGAGTGAGAAAAAGAGAGAGAGAGAAAGAGAGAGTGCAAAGAAAGAGAGAGAGCGAAAGAGAGAGAGCGAAAGCGACATTCGCATAAAATGTATCAATTACAATTTTAGTACAAATGTGTCGTTTAAAAAAGTGATCATTTTCCACCCTTTTTACACCACTGATCAAAGTCCAAAGTCTGTGTCTATGTCGGCCATCATCTACAATTTGTGCTCATTGTAAGCAATGTGCTAGCTGTTGAACGGTTAAAACGCCGTAGGGCGCCCGGCGGGTGGTTGATCAGATCCATTAGAAGAGACGGCTAATGGCTAACGCGAATGGCATGGGTTCGATTCCCACCCGGTGCGGCCTACATTTTACACATTTTTTATCCCACTGGGTTTTGCGTTGACATTCAATGCAGCCAGAAAGCAAAGGTCGCGGAATTTCCTCTAATGTAACCCCCCGATAACATTTTAACCCCAAACCAACCATCTAAAAATTGCAAATCCCCCCCCCCCCTTTTTCCTTGCGAGGGGTATTGAAAATAAAACCCCTCTGGAGTTCTATTGGAGGAAATAATATTTTTATGTGGATAAATAAGACTCTCTGTCCAAGGAACTTTTTTTAACTTTTGTCCATAGAGGACTAGCAGGACATTTGGTCATTGCTGCAAAACACTTTGTCTAGGGCTTAGGATGTCCAGATGGACATTTCGTAAGTTGACCTTTTGTCGGAGGGGATTGAAGAGAGACAATTTGTCGATGGGATTAAAGATATTTTATTGAGAATATTCCAAATCGATCTCTTAGTTAGAAAAAGATGTATGCTCACAAAACAGCGGAGATACACTTTGCCCGAGGTGATAAAAATAGAATTGCACGACAAAACGCCAACAACGACGCGGAAATTTGAAACCGACCGCGGTGGGGGGGGGGGGGAGAATTTGAGACACCAGAGTAAAGATTTTAACATTGCGTCTAATAAAAAGCGCAAAATAAACGTTCAAAGGTCACGGATCAGTGACACGCAGCAGCAGATAGATGATCAGAAATTTAAGGCAAAAATGCTTAAAAATTTTGCGAAATTGATTGCACGAGGCGCCAATGTAAGATGCTAAAATAAAATCAATGATCCAAGGGGTCTGATGACGTCGCGCAGCATCAGACTGATCAGCAAATTGCCTAAGGCAAAATGCATATCAGTGAGGCATTGATCACTTTTTGGGGAGTGATCAAACTGCCAATTGTCATGACATTGTACACCAAAGTGTACATTAGAGTTAATCCGATGGGGGGGGTGATCAAAGTGCCAATTGTCACGAGGTCGGATTAAAGGACGTGGCTTAACATTGTCTAAGATTAAATCAGTTGTATTACTATATTTCCTCAAATAGAAGTGGCCGGGGCTTCTATATTTTAATGCCCATCTCGCGTCCGGGTGGGGGCTTCTATTAGAGCGTGATCAAATGGATGGGAGTGCTTTCATGATATTTTAAGTAAAAAAAAATTAAAAAAAAAATTTTTTCCTCCTAAATCAGGAGGGTTTATGTTTCAATGAAATTTCATTATTTTAAATGAATTCAAAAATAGCAATTTAATTTTGCCCTCGCCCGACCCCCGGCATTTTTGGGCGCCGATTTCCCGACATCTATTCCCGACAGTCGCGATCCCTGGCATATTGCCCCTCAGCCACTTGATCGTAGAGATTTTCTCCCCCAAAATACCTAATAATTGAACCCACCTTAAAAATGAAAATTTATATTTATTAGACTTTATAAACATATACCGTAACTCCTAAAATAAAGCCACCCCCCCCCCTACAGAGCACGCAACCCCACTCCCCTGAAATAAAGCCACCCTTTTAAGGAGGGTTGAAAAATAGAGCCCCGGGGGCTTTATTTTAGGATTTACGGTATATGCCTATATATTTTCATACATTATATACAAATAGAACGAAAATAGACAATGTTTATATGTACATAACCTAACATATATATATATATAGGATTATTGTGTACGCGTATAAAAAAGGCAGCAGCAGCAATTATCATTTTCCCCCAACTGCCTTTCATCGTCTCGTCATTTTTGATCACTGATCAAAAATGATGACGCACCCCGCTGCTGCGCGTTCTGGCGATGATGCTGATGAGAGTGAATGAGTGACTGATCGGCAAAATATAAATGATGCTGATCAGAGTGAGTGACTGATCGGCAAAATAAAAATATTTAGGTATTTATTTGCCATTTTTTTGTTGCCCTAGGCTAAAATGCTTACATTTTTGTTGATTTATTTATTTTTTTTTCTTAGCATTTTGCTGCTGCTGGAAGCGCGCAATTTTTGCAAATAAAAATGTTCGATCGAATCAAAGTAATTGATGATGACGCTAACGCGCCCAATCGCCGAGCGTAGCAAAAGCAGTGGAAAAGGACGAAATCCACTCTCTGGTGATATTTGTGGAATCAATGAATGAATGATATGGATGGATAATGATGATTCATACTGAAAAGAATAAAAATAAAAAATTTTAATTTATTTGGCTTGTTCAGGCTATACATAAAGCAGGGTTCAACGGGATCGGAAATTTCACAAAAACTGGCACCGGGATGAATTTAGTCGCGGTCAAAAAACCGGAAAACCCGGACGAGTCTGTTGGAGTCTCGGTAAAAAATCTGGGACCATGACTAGTCCCGTAAATCTGTTGGAGTCTTGGTAAAAATCTGGGACCATGACTAGTCCCGGGTAAAAAAAACCAGGATAAATCTGTTGGAGTCTCGGTAAAAAATCTGGGACCATGACTAGTCCCGGGTAAAAAAAACCGGGATAAATCTGTTGGAGTCTCGGTAAAAGATCTGGACCATGACTAGTCCCGGGTAAAAAAACGGGATAAGTCCCGGTCCCGTTGAATAGGGGAGACTATTTTAAGAGGGCGTGGGATATTGTATTAAAGTGGTTAATTTTAGTGCCTATACCCAATAAAATATAAGTGGAGATCAATGTTTGAATGGAATGAGATTGGATAACTCACAAATCATGCAATCGCTTCCGATCCAAGTGCCAAAATGGTCCGCGAGTCTCAAAAAAGGCACCAAATGCCAAAAAAAGGCACTTAAATAAGCATTAATAATTTAATACGAATTTTTCCAAGACTTTTTAAAGTTAAAAATTTTGAAATCAACAAAATTCTTGGGAATCAAAAGGAGTTTTAATTTAAAAAAAACTAATTATTAGGGGCACATTTTTTGAACTTTTAATAGCTAAAAATCGATTTTACTGTGTACTTTTTGAGTTTTGGGCAAATGAAAATCCAAGTGCCAAAAAAGGAAAAAAAAAGATTTTAAGGGTGCTTTTTTAAACATCAAAAAACTCAAAAAAGGCACGAAAAAGGCACCAAATGCCAAAAAAGGCACGAAAAAGGCACCAAATGCCAAAAAAGGCAAGAAAAAGGCACCAAATGCCAAAAAAGGCACGAAAAAGGCACCAAAAGCCAAAAAAGGCACGAAAAAGGCACCAAATGCCAAAAAAGGCACGAAAAAGGCACCAAATGCCAAAAAAGGCACGAAAAAGGCACCAAATGCCAAAAAAGGCACGAAAAAGGCACCAAATGCCAAAAAAGGCACGAAAAAGGCTCCAAATGCCAAAAAAAGGCACGGGCGACACCCAACTCGTTTTTGATCCAAAAACAGCGATAGTGCTAATTTTTCATGGCTAAAGAGCAAGTTTATACTGTTTCACCGGCTTTCAATTAACCGATGTAAAGTTCAAAGCACGAAGCCCGAGGGTTGCCAACCCAGAACTAGAGCCTGAAATTTTTGAGTGCCGTGTTAGGCCCAAAATCCGAGCCCGAAATTGAGTGCCCTCCTTCCCAACCCGATGAACATTCCTCCGTATTTCCTCCTATGTGTGTGTAGAACTCTTCCTCCATTTGAACGCCCTCGAGGGGACATAAAAAAACTTTCCGCCGGGGGTTCAATTAGAGGAAATTCAGTCATAAATTTATGTATCGCCATTTAAATGCAAATTTTCAATTGTTGATTACTCATACATTTGCAAACAGCCCATCACCAACAAAATTTCAATGTCATTGTTAGTCATTCCGTTGGCATTGTGATCGGTGATCACTGATCATTGATCACCGATCAGTCCCAATTTTCGTTGGTCTGCTGATGGCGGTTCGTCATTTAGCGTCGTACCCATCCAATCCATCGCCATTATTCATTATAAAGCTGAACCAATGCCATCATCCATCCCAAAATCCAACCGTCTGTCTGTCCATTCCAATCAATTCATCCATCATCCCCATCGTTTTCCCATCCCAATCCATTTGTGCGTCGTCCCCCAATTTTCCGAGCAATTTGAGCGCCCTCCACCACCGACCCACCCGCCCGCCCCGATTTTTTTGTTCCTCTTCCCACCACAAAAATTTGGGGGCCATTTTTCCATCTTTTTCCATCACATATAAAAGATGAGTAAATGTGTGAGTGCCCTCCTCCGTTGCCGACCACTGTCAAATCACATGAGTTTAAACTGGATTTGTATATACTCACACATTTTGTAGTTGATGCGATTAACGGGGGCACCGACGGGGAAACGGGGAGAGGGGACTGAGACGGGGACGGGGACGGATGTACACTTTAGAGACCGGAAAACCGAACCAACCAATTAATTGGTATCGGTATTGAAATTGACGATATCGGATTCATCAACCAATTAATTGGTCTAATTATTGATTTTTTCGATCAATTAATTGATTCGTCCGATCTAATAGAACTACACATACATATATGTACAGTTGGCGGGATTAATGGGGACGCGGGCGAGAGCAGGGCGGTGGCCGGGGACAGCAGCTAGCTTGTACACAGATTTGCACTTGATGGGAAACGGGGGGCGGGGGGACTGTGCGGGGACGGGCACAGGACGGGGATATGAGGTGGGAAAAATGCGGGGATAGGACAAATAACAGCCCCCGCGGGTACAGTGCGGGGACGGGCCCAGGACGATAGGTGGGAAAAGTGCTGGGATAGGACACATAATGTGGGTCGGATTAACGGGAGGGAACGACGAGGGCGGGGACCAGGACGGGGCGGGGACATGGACAGGATCGGGGACAGATATACACGTATAATGAGGGGTCGGATTAACGGGACGGCATCCACACAACAACAAACACTTGAGAATTAAATTGGAAAATTTGGAAAAAATCCATCGCCCTACATACCCGTATTCCATCTAATAGTAGCGCCGGCGCTTATATTTTTGAATACCCCCTCGAGGAGGGGGGGGGGGGGAGGCGCTTCTATTGTAGGGCACTTCTATTAGAGAAACTCATTGAGCGCTTCTATTAAAGGAAAACTTTAACTGGTAAGGCATTTCTGGCACACTATGCCGTCCCCGGCCCCCGACAGGCATGCCGTTCAGACGCTTCCGACACGATTTGGGATGGAATTTCCAACCCGGGCATTCTTGCCCCTGATGAGGAGCAGGGGAGCCACATTTTATTTTCGATGCTCTATACATTTCATACGAAATGTCCAATGGACAAAAGACCGCTTTAGACACATTGTCGCTTCACAAAATTTGGCTTACAGCAAACTTTCTCACACACATGAGGCCGGCCGGCCCCTCGTTCGATTTCAAATTGCCGAATAAAAAATCGTTCCCGCTCCCATCCATTAAATCCCCGTAAGCGTTCCAATCGATTTTTTTCCCATCAATTTGTTTGCTTGTATGTGTAATCCATCCCTCCCGCCGGTGGAGCACATTATTCCCCCTCTGACCAGCAGAGCTACATAGCACTAACCCTCGAGGGGGCATCCAATGCTTTTATCTCTCTCCTTCCACACCTGCTGGCGAGCGGATTAAGCGGTGAGATGAAAGGGCATACATCAAAAGTTGAGGGGAGAGAAGTACTCTTTGTGCATTGTGTCTCTGCCTGTCTACCCTCTCTCTCTCTTTCTCTCCCTGTTCCCTTTTGTTTCTCTGCACTCACGCAAGAGTTTATGTATGTGTTACAAACCACTTTTGAACAATTTTTGCCTCCGGGCATTTAATTGACCCCCCTCTCCCGCCAGCAATTCAACAGCAACCTTTGTTCAGACGGGTGGTGCACAATAAGGGATCATTCATCCATCTTTATCCTTCTCTACATATCTCTCATTTCTCATTCTCTCTCTCTCTCTGCATCTCTGCCCCATCCAAATTACTCTGCATCTCTGTTTCCTCCTATACTGTTGTTTTATGCGCGCTTGCACATCTCTGTCGCAATTTGGGGTTGGTGGCGTGATCTGTTCTTCACCCCTCAGTCTCTGGCGCCGCTCGCCGTTCATGTGTCGCACTATTTCCTAATTGCTCTCTCCATCTCCGCCTCTAACACTATTTCTTCGTCCTTTTTGTCTCTGTGTCTCTGCCTCTCTCACACTCTATGTATATCCCCCATATCAATCACCGCCAGCAAAGCTATTTGCTCAGTCAGCACCACTGGGAAGGGGGGGGGGGCCTCTCCCAATGAGACTCTTTCCGATTGACGAAGACACGACGACGTCCATCCTCCCTCCCCACCTTTTCGCCCTTCCTCATCCCATCCGCTTCCCCCCTCTTCCCCTCCTTTCACTCATCCACACACACACACCCATCGAGATAAAGGAGGGGATGGGAAAGTAGGGGTCCGGGGGGGGTGGAAGGCATAGCAGCACCTTCGACAATCCATCATTCATCCCTCCTTGCCCATTCATCCCCATCTACCATTACTCCCCCGTCCCCCCCCCCCCCCCCATAAATGTATTCCCCTCCTCCCCTCCCCCCATTCATTCATTCATTCATCAGTCAGTGAACTTTGCGGGGGAGGGGGCAGGGGGGGGGGGAGAAAGGAGGTCTGATGCTCCTTCTCCCATCCAACACGCCCTCCTCCACCTCCAATGCCACCATTTTCCAATTGGTCGGGGAAGAGAGTTCCCCCCCCCCATTCTGTTCCTCCTCCTTCGTCGTCGTTGTACCCCACCACCAATTCTCTCCCCTCCCCTCTCCCTATACCAGGGAGGGGAGCAAGCAGTTGAGCAGCATCACCACAAAAAGTGTCGTCGGTCTCGTCCGTCCGTCCGCCTTTCCATCGCTTTCGGGAATGAGGCAGACGCGCTGCTCGACAAAACGCCGGGGGGGGGGGTGGGGGAGGGGGGACGAGGGCGTCCGGGACCGACCGACAAGGTGAGGCGTGGCGAATTGGTTGCCCTCAATTCTCGACTGGGAAGGGGATGACGACGGATGGATGGGAAGGGATTGGTGGTGGTGGTGGTGGTCGTGGCGGCGATGGAGAATCAAGAGAGATGTCCTTGCCCGCCGCCACCACTTTCGACCGTTTAGTCTCGACACAATCTCGACCTGACTCTCCTCCCTCCCACCAAAGGGATGCTGGCGCTGGGCGGGGAAGCGATAGATGAGGGGAGGTAGCGGGGGGCGGTGGTTTTGCTCCCGATCTCGCCGCCCCCGGGGGAAGGTGGGGATGGAAGGGTGGGATGGTCGCTGCTGGCGGCGATGAATACGACGACAACGACGACGGACCCCGGTGGCGTCGTCGGCGGACGCCCTCCCCCGTCCCCTCCCCTCCCCTCCCCTCCCCTGCCTTGCCTACCACACCACACACAGACACCACACATTCACCCTTTTCTCCCGCCCCCAAGCGCTCAACCCCTCCCTCCATTCCCATCCATCCCTCCCCGCCCCCAAGCGTCCCCCCCAAAAATCTATTATCCCCATTCCCATTCCAGTCAGTCTCAGAGTGGGGAGGGGGGAGGGTGGGAGGCGCATAGCCATCCCCCCAACTCATCAACAGCCCCCCAAGCGGCGCTCTCAGTCAGTCAGTGGTACTACTACAACCACTTAAAACCAATTTTTGTCGCCCCCGTTCCCCTCCTTCCCCTCCTTCCCTCAGTCAGTGTCCCTACCTACTCCCTGCCTCTGTTCCTCTCCAGCCCAAAACAGCGCCAGCCTCTCTCCCTCTTCCCCTCTCTCCCCCTAATTCATCATGGGGGTGGGGGAGATAAGACGAGTAAGTAACAGAAATTATATTTTATACATACCCCTCTACGCTCCCCCCCCCCCTTAATTTTATCATCATTATCATGGTCACCTCACCCTATCACTCCCCTCCGGGCCCCCGCCCCCTCCCCGCCCCCTCTTCCGCGTTATTTATTCCCAATTTTCATCATTCTTTCATTTTGTTGATGGGTGGGGGCAATTGGAGGGGGGGGGGAGGGACGGCGGAGAGGCAAAACCAATCTTTCTCTTTACCATTTCACTCTTCCCCCTGCCCACAAATTGCACACATCGCTCTGTCCACGACTATTAATTAATTTAATTAATTAATTATTTGCTTGCTAAAAATATTTCACAACCCAACGCAAAGCCAAGCCGTTTTTGTGTCCTTTCCCCTTTTTTTTTGTTTGCAAGCCGCCCGCTAACACGAAGAAGCTGTTCCGCGCTACCGTAACCGCCGCCGCTTCATCTCTCGCTCACTATCTCTCTCTCTCTCTTTCATACGGTATTTTTCTCTTACTCTCGGCACATGCACACGATACTGTGTCTGTATATTGGCATACGGTATCCGCCCCGAATGTCAGAGTACATAAAAAGTGCATCGCCGCACACTGAACACGGCACAGGCGCACACACCACTAATGGAGAATATTGCGTTCGGCTTACAGTAGTGTGTCTACTATTTACCTACCGTATTCTACAACACTTAATCCTACCATATTCCGCACATTCTACAATATACATATTCCTGCTGCCGAAACACACAGTGTTTGTTGGCATTGTTTTGGCAACAAAATGTGCTGTACTCGTATGGCCGTTCGTCCGCGGCGGCGACACATTTTCCGCCTTTCCCCCCCGGGCGTCAAGAGATGGGTCTGGCTTGGCTCTCATGTGTCCTGGACAAGGAGCACCCAGTTGCTGTTGTGCCTCATGAGATCATTCCAGATTCATTTCTGCACGTCTGATGGGCGGGCACCAAATTTGAAAAAAAAAATGCCGAAACCTTCCTCTGGCAGGACATTTTGGCGACACCTCAAAGTGTCATTTCATTGTGTCTCAAGCTAGGCAGCCGGACATTTTGACGACATTTCGCAATGTCTCAAGCTAAGCACCGGACATTTCGACTAAGCCAAGCACCGGACATTTCGGCGACACTTTAAAGTGTCAAGCTGCACCGGACATTTTGACGACAATTCAAAGTGTCAGGCTAAGCACCGGACATTTCGGCGACACTTTAAAGTGTCAGGCTAAGCACCGGACATTACGGCGACACTTTAAAGTGTCAAGCTGCACCGGACATTTTGACGACAATTCAAAGTGTCAGGCTAAGCACCGGACATTTCGGCGACACTTTAAAGTGTCAGGCTAAGCACCGGACATTACGGCGACACTTCAAAGTGTCTTAAGCTAAACGCCGGCAAAAGTCGATGTTAATTGCTCTTGAAATTTTTAAATTGCAATTTTGCCGTGGAAGCTTTATTCAGTTAGCCCGGGGTTATCTTTTTCGTTTTTTTTTCAAAATTCAGAGTCACCCTAATAAGGATTGTGTCATTTTTTACTTGAAAATTCAAAGTAGTCCCCAGGGGTAGATATTTTTTTGATTTTAATCAAAATACAGACGCCTTTTCCCCAACAGAGATAGAGTGTTTTTTCTGATTTTCTTGAAATCCGGAGGAAGTCCCCAGGGATTGTGTATTTTTTTAAGCTGTCCCCCAGGGGGGATGTATCGTTTTTTTGGTTTTCTTGAGAATTCAGAGTCGCCTTACCCTCCCGCCGCCGCCGGCGGAGATTGTGTCATACCCGCACAGAGAGCGGCGGCTGCATTAATCACTCGCCCTCTAATCAATGCATCCGATCGCCAACGGCGGGCGGCGCATTACACTGGCGCCGCGGACAACGAAAATGGGTGGCGCCGGCGGCGGTGCAATGAATGGTTCTGAACCGGATGGAGCAGAGATGGACGATGGCCTTGGGGGTGGGAGGGGGTGCCGGGCGGGCGCGGAAGAATTTTCACATTCGTTCACCATCATCATCCCTTGGGGGGCTGATTGGCGGGGGAGGGGGGGGGGACGGCGAAACGGACAAAGAGAGGAGAGATGATGATTGGATCTTGCGCAAATTTTTGACCAAAAATCGGGTCACTTTTTGCATGAATGGCACGGCATGCACACACATTGGGGTGTAAGAGAGGGGTAGGGAGAAAAATAGACAGCGAGAGAGAGAGAGAGAGACAGAAAGGAGATAGAGAGAGTCTGGGAATTATGTACCCTCGGGGAAAAATTTTCAGCAATTTTTTTTTTGAATTTCCATAAAAATTGAACTAAACAATAAACCAATGAAATGAAATATGAAGAGGTCTGTAAAAATTGGCATGTATGTCGAACATAATGATGGCGTGTCCGGTGGGGTTCGAACCAACGATCGTATGGAAGACCCCTCAATCGTGGGTTCGAGTCCCACCGGACGCGAAGTTTTTTTATTTTAACAATCTGACATATGCTGATCTGATTGTGCCACAATTGGGAATCATTTATATGTAGGAAAACTGATGATTGTGATTGTTCCTGACACCAACCAATCAGAGGGGAACATTAAATTAGGTAATGGTTGGTTTTGGGGTTGATCGATCAACAAAAGTTTCAATTAATAATAATTATACCTATAATCAAATCAGATCGATCAGAAATGCGGGCACAACGGTTCAGGACCAATCCGGGTAATTCCGGAAGTTGGTTTGACTTATGAATAATCATATAAGGTCTGAGGGGATTAATCATATCAAAATTTGCCACTTATTTTCGACTGTTGGTCTAAGACTGGGGGCAAAGGTTGACTTGATCAACCAACCTCCCTTACAAATCGATGAAAGACATCATTATCGATTGATCAGAAACGCGATTCTTTTCGTGTTCTGCCATGCCGTCCAACAGTTGTTGCGGAACTGTGTTGTCCCTTCCTGCTGAACAGCTCGTCCAACTGTTGGCCGCGCAGCGCGGCAGCCATTGGGGCGGGACGCGGCGCCGGCGGAGCGGCGGTATTAGCAGCCGCCCTGTGGGCGCCGCCGTCAGCGTCGTCCACGTCGCTGTCTTCCGGCTCATAGCGGTGGTTAGCCGGCGCGGAAAGTCTCTGTAATTAAAGCTAGGGTTCATTCAGCGCACCGGGACGGGAATTCCCGGTTTTTTCAGGCTCAGGTCTCGGTTAACCAAAAAAAAAAAGTCAAATCCGGGATTATTCCAGTCAGCACTTCACAAAAGTCCCGATTTAGTCCCGGCTGAAAACCCGATCCCCAGGGTCTGAAAACCCGATCCCCAAGGTTCGGTTTGGTTTTGTTGTAAAGTCGCCGTCCCGATAAACCCTAATCAAAACAATAATCGTAAAATTCAGGGCATCATTATTCTTTTCGACATCTAAAACCTGGAATGTTCGACATTTTTGAGGTTTTGTCTACACTAAAAATTAGGGCCGTTCGAATTTCGGACCGGTAGCCTCGGGGAAACGATTTGTGGTGGGATAAAGCACTCGGTGTACCCACCTTATTGTTATGTCCGTTTCCGGCACTCGTGCCACCGCCATAAATTGTCTCGCGCCGACGCTCCAATGCCTGCAGCGTGCGACGGTTCAATGTCATCGAAGCCTGAAATTTTTTCAAAATTGGACAAAATGCTATTAGCTATAGTGTCACGGACAAAATGGTGTCCTTGGAAAGAGAATTATTGACAAGTGGGCACCTAATCTAAGACATTGTGAATGGATATTTATCCTCAGTAACATTTTGTCTAAAGTGACACTTTGCCCTGGCACTAAATCATCATCAGTAGAGACCGGACAAACGGATCAATCAGTTAATTGATCAACTAATTGGTTCATTTATTGATTCAATAAATTATTGATCATTAGACGATTTTCTTCAATCAGTTAATTGATCGACCAATTATTGGTCCTTCGGTGCCCAATTAATTGGTCAATAGCAATTAATTTAAGGGAAAAATCGATAAATTGGAGGACTATTGACCAATCAATGTATTGATCAATTAATTGGTCGATTTATTGATTCAATAATTGATACTTGGCAATTTTAATCAATCAGTTAATTGACCAATTAATTGATAATATTGATCAATTAATTGTATTGACCGGTCTCTAATCATCAGCACCTGCATCTGATGATGGTGTCGCTTGCCACCTGCAGCAGCACCACCGCTTGAATAACCATAGACGCCGCCAGCGGTGGCAGTCGCGTTCCGTTCCGCACCGCCGGCGGCACCACCGCCGCTTCCGTCCCCAGCAGAAGACAGGGCAAAAAAGCGGCGCCGAAATGCCGCGTCCAGCGTGTCCATGCGCCGTTCCGCGCCGCCCTTGCGCCCACCGCCGCCGTCCACAAAGTCAGTTGCCGACGGCACCGCGTCGCCGTCGCCATTCATCACGCGTGCGTTCCGCTGTGGTGGCGGCGGAGGCGGTGGAGAATCGGCACAAAGCGCTGAAAATGTTTGCGTGATTGATCGATTAAATGTGGGAAATTTCTTTGAAATAATTTTTCAATTTTTTAACCCAAAAATGAAGACTTTAAATTTAAATTTCTGTCCAAAATATTTAATCCTTTATTATAACCCTCTGGGGTTATTAAATGAATGTTTTTTAAATTAATCTTCAGTCAAAAATATTTAATCCTTTAATAGAACCCCCTGGGGTTAGTAAATGAAGGTTTTTTAAATTAATCTTCAGTCAACAATATTTAAAATGTTCACACTGATTCCTTTAATAGAAAACCCCCCGGGGTTCTATTTGAGGGCACTGACCATTCTGAGTGTGTTGTTGTGATGAAAAGGGACGCCGTTGGCGCAACAGATGTTCCTGCTGCTGTTGTTGGAGATGTGCAACAGAATCGGACGAATCCGTCAGGCCGCGGATGGCTTGCAATTCTCTGTAAAATGAAAATGATCAAAATATCGGGGATCAGTTATTTGGTCGGGATTGGCATGTCGGGAGTCGGTTGAGACGAAACCATTTCAAATTAACGAATAAGGGTGTCTGTGGCACTTTGTGGGGGACTTGGGAGACCGTCAGGAATGGTAAGCCATGGATTAGAGTCGTTGAAGAGGCCCAAAAATGTTTGGGAATGACGGGAATGGCATGCCAGGTGGGGGAGGACTAGTGTTGTTCCATGTCGAGAAAAATATCGGGTCGGGTTTCGGGTCGGGTTGGGCGAAAAAAGCTTGGGTCGGATTTCGGGTCGCCAAAAAGACCGGGTTTCGGGTCACGGGTTTCGGGTCGCCAAAAAGACCGGGTTTCGGATCACGGGTTTAGGGTAACCCGGAACAACCCTGAAGGGGCGGGGGGCGGAGACTTAGAGGGAGCAACCAAATTTTCCCCCCTCCTATCTTTTTTATAATTCGAAAATCGATCGAATATCGATTGAAAGTCTCGAACCGACACACTAGTGGCACACCTCGCAATTTCCACTGCATTCTGTGCCATCAGTTCCTCCTCACTGATGGCATCCATTGGACGCCGGGAGCAGCACCACAACTCCGTGGAAGCGATGATGTGCGCGAGAGTGCCAAACCGGTGGAACAGCATGGCCAAGAACTGTTAGCAAAAAAATATTTTTTAATTTCTACATATATTAAAGCCCCTATCAGGGGCGTATCTAAGGGATTTTTGGCATGGAATTTTCAGCGTTACGCTAAGTCGGCCAATTCTCGCCTCTGCAAAAATTCCACTCCCTGCCCCTCCCATTCACGAAAAATTTCCCAAGACAAGTGCCTGACCACTATAACGCCCCTGAAAATGGGGCTTTAAAGGTTGGAGGACAATTTACTTGAGAGAGCACTTTTTTTTACAAATTTCCTCAACAGGGGGGCTCTAATAAAGGGTGGGCTTAAATGCCTGAGCATAGATGATTGAGGCACGAAAATTTTGAATTATTTACTGAGTTTTTGAATGCCTCACCTTAAATAGAGTCCCCACCTGATATAAAGCCCCCCCGTTTGAGGTGTTTCGAAAAAGAGCCCCCGGGGATGTATCTATTTTTTTATTAGAAAATTTTTTAAGTTTAGGCATTAGAAATGCGTGCCCGTACTTGAATGACCAATATTGCTAAAAAGAAAACGATGAACACAAAGCCCATGGGTTCAAGTTGAAGATGGCTAAAAATTAAAAAATTTAAAAAGCCTTTCGTCCAAAGTGCCACGCTTCCAATCCGAATGTGCCGTTGAGAGATATCCGAATGCCAAAAAAATATTGCCCTAATTTTTCTTAGTCTCTCCAAACCGAATAAATTGGCACCAATCAAAGCATTTCAATTAGGTTAAGCGGTGAATAAGCATAAGATTCGCACTTGAAAGCGCCTAAAAATGCATGGCCAAAAAAAGCCCAAAATTCGGATTTGTCCGACATTCGGACCGACGACCGTTCAATGTTCGGACAAATTAATTGCCACCTTATCACACATTCCATCTCATCTTCAGGCCCACTGCCGTCACCCATAGCGATGATTGCCCTTGTTTGATTGACCTTAATTGCTATGTATTGTGTGTATTTCCTCTATGAATCCTGGGGGGGTTCTACTATAGATAAAACATATCCTCGAGGGTGGGATTCTACCAGAGGGTGAGGTTCTATTAGAGGGTGTGGTTCAATTGGAGAACCTAATTGATATTGTATTATATTTTCCTCGGGGGAGGGGGTTCTATTATAAAAACACATCCTCGAGGGTGGGATTCTACCAGAGGGTGAGGTTCTATTAGAGGAAGGGTGGGGGCTCAATTAGAGGTTGGAGTCAATTGGGGAGGGGTTAACTTATAAAATCCCTGATGGGATGGGGTTCGATTAGGGTGGGGTTCAATTGGAAGATAAATTCGTACCAATCATACTGTGAGCCGATGTCGGATATGGAAATAGTCCGAGGGTCGAAAAAAAAATTTGGGGTCAAAAAAATTTTTTTTTGAAACCAACCGTTGGTCCAAGTGGCCAATCAATGTGCAAAAAATCTTTTTGCATCTGAAGCACCAAGACAACAATGATAAACACCTGTAAAATGAAAAATTTTTTTTTATACTTCAAAAACCAGCAGCCCCCTCCCGAATTTTTTCTTACCAAATTTATCATAAAAAAAGCGGAGCAAGTCTAAATTTCGTTGAAAATTTTTTTATTTTTATTTTTGTCCCTCTCCCAAATTTTACACACTTTATTTCGCAGTTCGTCTAGACCCAATTGCATTCGTTCAACCTCCTGCGGATCCATGTTGATAGGCCTAAGGTACCTGAAATTTCGCAAAAATTAAAAAACTAACAATTTTTTCGCCCAAAAAACTTGTTGATCATTTCGCGCCAAAATGATTGTTCATCCACATCAAGATATATGGTCTCAAAGTGCCGGAACAGCTCATCCTCCATCCAAATGGGCGAGTCCATTTGCTGCGCGACCTTTTGAATGTACCAAAATTTTTAAGGACCGCAAAAATCCAAAAATCGGCACGCATTGGCGCCGTAAATCCGGACTCAAAAGAGTTTTAATAACGGGGGACTCATATTTCAATACCCCTCGAGTGGTGCTTCTATTGGAGGGAGGAGGACTCATATTTCAATACCCGCTCGAGTGGGGCTTCTATTGGAGGGAGGGGGACTCATATTTCAATACCCCTCGAGTGGGGCTTCTATTGGAGGGAGGGGGACTCATATTTCAATATCCCTCGAGTGTGGCTTCTATTGGAGGGAGGGGGACTCATATTTCAATACCCCTCGAGTGGGGCTTCTATTGGAGGGAGGGGGACTCATATTTCAATACCCCTCGAGTGTGGCTTTATTAGAGGGAGGGGACTCATATTTCAATACCCCTCGAGTGGGACTTCTATTGGAGGGAGGGGGACTCATATTTCAATATCCCTCGAGTGGGACTTCTATTGGAGGGAGGGGGACTCATATTTCAATACCCCTCGAGTGGGATTTCTATTAGAGGGAGCGCTTCAAATAGGGTGACAAAAACAAATTGTGAAAGTTTATGGCGCTGAGTGGTCAGCGCCGAAATGGCTGCCTACAATTTTTTCGGCGCGCGCTTTTGTGTCCCCACCTGCTGATACTGTTGTTGAGCCGCCGTCGATTCCACTAGTGTTGGTGCGGATTGCTGAAGTTCACCGCCGGTCTCTGGTACTGTTTGGTCGGCTCGCTGGTGGGCGGTCGTGGCGGCGCTGCCATCACCAGTGCCGCCGCCGCCGCTTCCGTGCTGTACGCGTCGTCGTTCCAGGCTTTCCAGCTTGCGCTCAATTTGTCGCAGGCCCTCGTCCAACCGTCGCACAGTTGTCGCGGCAGGTGATGCGTTGACGCCACCGGCGCTGCCACTGCCGCCCAACGCGTGTCGCACACAGCAGACAACGCGGCACAAATTGCCGCAACCCAGCGACACTTCGCCATCCTCAGGCGCCTTAAAAGAAATTAAGTTTTTGAAAATGAATAAAAATACTATTATTGAATTTAAAAAAGAATTAAAATACTATTATTGAATTTAAATGTTTGGTGATACCGTATTCTCAAATTAAAAATTAATATCCCCCATGGAGTAGAGCCTCGCCCCCCCCCCCCCCCCCCCCCCCCAACACCCACCCCCCCCCGCCCACTCCCCAACACACACCCCGAAACGCAAAAGAGCACAAAAAGGGGGGGCGGG